>CM073769.1:88519031-88569031 GCA_037158775.1 Hetaerina titia | reverse complement strand
ATTGTCGTACAACGAGAGAATTCTGACGGTGGAACTGGAAGGAGAGCCCACGGACACTGCAATCGTGCAAGTATATACATACCAACATCTAGCCATGCAGAAGAAGAAATAGATGTGTGCGAGCAAATGGTAGAAGTCTTCGAGCAGGTGAAGGTGAAAGAAAATCTCATCATAGTGGGAAATTGGAACGCAGTCGTAGGAGAAGGAAAAGAAGGAAGAAACGTCCATAACTTCGGGCTTAGAAAACAGAAGGTCAAAAGAGAAAGGCTAGTCGAGTTCTGCAATGAGAAGAATATGGTATTAGCTAACACCCTCTTCGAACAATATCGACGAAGGTGGTACACATGTAAGATGCCAGAGGATATCACAAGATGCCAAATAAACTCCATAGTAGTAAGAAGCAGATACAAGAACCAAATGAAGCAGTGCAAGAGCTACCTTGGTGCAGACAGCGATCGCATCCTAATAATCATGGAGAGCCAACTTCGCTACAAGAAAATTAAGAAGACCAAACAAGAGCCAAGATGGGACTCACATTGCTGGCGGAAAAAGACAACAGAGAAAGTTTCGCAACGGCCATTGACAGGAAACCAGGTGATGAAAGAGAAGGGAGCACCGCAGAGAGATGGGATGAACTGAAGAGGACAATCACAGGAGTTGCAGAAGAACAAATGGTGAGAAAGAGAGCGACAACCATGGAAAGAAACCATGGATCACGACGAAGATAAGGGAACTAATAGAAGAAAGAAGAAAATACAAGAAAACAGAAAAAGAAAATACAACCATCAAGTGAAGAATAGCTCAAGCTAAGAGAGCATTCCCAATGAAAAGACAACTGATGTGATCAAAGAAGATAGAACTACAAATGAGTAAACAATACATTGAAGCATTCGTATGGAGCGTGGCACTCTATGGATCAGCAGCATGAACCACCGGAAAACTAGACCAGAAAAGACTAGAAGTCTTCAAAACCTGGGGCGGGAGGAGGATGCTTAAGATAAAATGGACTGATAAAATAAGAAATGAAGAAGTATACAGAAGAATAGACGAAGAACGGACCTTAGGGAACATCATAGATAAAAGAACCAGATGGATTGGCCACACCCTGAGGCACAATGGATTCGTGAAGAATATAATAGAAGGAAAATAGAGGGAAAAGTCCTTTGAGGAAAGTCAAGTAATAAATAGGTGGGACAAATATAGAAGAAAGTACATTGCAAATAATACCAGGAAGTAAGCCAATTAGCGTCAGATAGGGTAGGATGGAGGGCTGCAGTCAACCAACCTTAGAATTGAACGACCAATGATGACTGCGTTAATAAGTTGGACATGAAATGAAACATCATCATCATTATTATATTGCCCAGCTATTAGCTTAAAAATATCGTGAAAATTTAATCCATAGCATTTAATCAATTTTATAGTTAGATTGATGTGATTGTGTAACCACTACTTCTCCACAGTTATGAATGCCCCTATAAAGAAAGTTAAACCCTAGAAATCAAAGATATCGCCGTAAATCAACAAAATATATAATGAGATGCTGTTATAAAATATTATGTAACCATTTTTTATTTCTGATTGCAATAACATCAGCGGTCAATTATAAAAGCAGCACTGTAGTGTTTATTCATGAAAAAATAAAAAATATTACGCTCGGACGAAATTTCCTTCTATGTTATTCGACAAAAAGATCAATACCGACTGGAACATATTTTGAAATTACAATTTTTTCCCAAAGAATAATGATTTTTTTCCTCAGATCCCAAAGCAGATTTTGGATCATAAACAGCGGAACTAGTGTATTCAGCGTGAATATACACCCTGTTTCGCCGTTAGAACGCACCCTAGATCCATGTCCTAGTACCGTGTGCCTAGTGTCCGTATACCTAGATTAGGTACACTGTCTACCGACGCAACCCTCATTTTCAGTGTAGCTCTTATCTTCCGTGTAATCAGGTAGTGCAGAGTATCGTTTTCGCAATTGCTGATTTCCAACATGGGCGAAACTTTTCGCCTTGCGCGGAAGGTCCACGGAATCTTTATATCTACTTATTACCTGGTTATTCAGCTTTCACCCAAAACACCTCATTCGCCAACGTTCCATCCTTGAGTGATCCCTCCGCTACACGTTCCCAGTCCCGAATAAAAATTCACTTTCGACTGGCCACTTTTTGAGAAGAATAAATGGTGAGAGGACCACTTTGCAACCGCCCTCTGTAGATCCCCCTGTGTCAGTCCTTTACCCGGCCCACCTCTCCCACGGCATTAATGCAAATTACTCTCCCTTTCTCTCACGGATGCTTTCGCCTGACGGACGTACTTTACCAATTCTCTTCGGCCATTCGCCCCTGAAAAAAATATATATACGTATATCCCCTTTCATCACACCCCCTTCATATAAGTGAGATTCTATTGCTCGTACCAATTCATACGTATTATCCATACGCATGCTTTTTTCTCAATGAAAAACAGGAACGTAACTCTTTTTCTGGTTTTTGGACTATCAGCGATTCCTCTATACTGATTCTGTAACGTAAATCGCGTGCACTTCCGTGGGAATTCAGCACTGACTGTCTCACTTTTCAAAATACAGAATTTGAAAAAGAACCCTGTATGATTGTTTAGACACAATTTCTTAATCCCATAAGGTGATTCCGGTTGCTTACTTCCAGGAACTTTCTTCCAACATTATTCAAATCTGTGACAACGCCTCAAATTTAACTACGTATTTTACACAGGAGCAATGAGAAGTAGATTGTGATAAAACATTTTACATTCAAGATGGGATGCATTTATTTGTTGGCACACGAGTATTTTTTATACATCTTTGCTGTTTCATGTTTTAGGGGCAAGTGATACCTTTCATAAAAAAACATGTTAAATTTCCAACTAATCTTTTAAAATCTTCCTTTAATCGCTGACCAGAATTTATGCCTTTGGCACTATATAACCCAGATATTTACTTGTCATCTTACCGAATACCATGGTAATAGTTGATTTTGCTTGATATTTATAAAAATCAGAATTAATTAATCCTAAAATTACGCCCAATTAACTAATGAACCCTTTAGAAACGTATCGTTAACTTCTTTGACTTTTATGTATCCAGTGAATGCAATTTTGAAATCAATAACGTGAGAGTATATCTTATATTTAGAACTATTTCTCATGGACAATACCTGGCAGAATTAAATGAAGGATCAGAACTCACAGATTCAGTGAAGCAGGAGGAAAAATACGGCAAAAGATTTCAGCATTCATGTGAAAAACATATCTCAGTTGCAAGCGTTGTACGTATGCAAAATTGGCTTGGAAATAAGTCATGAAAAAGAGATTAGTAGAAAATATGAAATATGTTTAACCATTGCAAGAATCCTGCATGGGTTCAGTTTGAAAAAACTATCAGGCACCAAACTAACTGAAAGTAGCATCAATGACATCAATAGGTGAAGAAATAGTAACGGATATATTTAAGAATATTAATTTTGGGGTGGTTCGTAGCCTGGTTAAAGTATTTATACGGGACTTGAGAACCAATTGCAAGTAGCATGAAAAGGAAGTGATAAGTTCTCTGGATTATTTCCATAACATTAATATAATTTTTTATGGCTTATCCCGAAGAGGATGTCTGCTTAACTTGGTTTGTAAATTTCCCTCTCTCCTAATCCCACCGTTCATCCCTCAATTTCGTTTGTATGATTTTCATTGGCGAGGGGAAGCGAATTGCCATTTGAGCGCCCAGGGTTACCCAGGCTCTTCCCGTTTCCCAAATATGTTTCCTCATTTCCTTCACTCTCCATCTTAACGCTCATCCGAGTCGGAAGTATTGTCCGCTTTATGGCCATTCCATCGCCCACCTCCTCCTCATCCCCAACACTTTGCCCCTTTTATTTCATCGTCTATGAGCCATCTTCTTTTGTTCGTGACGTCGTCTGCGACCGGGGAAGAACTCCATAAAGGGTTGAAAGGGTGAAAGGGTTATGTGAAAGCGAGGGATGCTCCAGGCCATAAAATAGGCAGAAACTTTTCCAAATGGCGAGTTAACTTTAAAGGGGGGATAAGGAAATGGTGGGGGCAATTGATGGCCTGTCATTGTGACTGTGGTAGTAGGTTGAGTAGGTTACGCCTATCCATTGAGGGTGAGTCGATTTTACCCACTTCTATTTGTTCAGGCAACTGATATCGGGGTGGAATTCAACTTGGATTCATTTTTCAAATTCGAGCCTATTCGCATAGTTTATATCTGCTGAAACAGATCTTACTTTCATTGTTGATAATAGCGACCAACAAAATTTTATACTCATTCTTAGGAATATTCTCGTATATAAACTAGTAAGGCGAATGATTTTTACTCTCTGAAATGGTTGCATTATAGTATCATATAAATTTTGTATAGATTTTTTTACTTTTATGCACATAGTATTTGTGGCAATATAAAACCAAGCGAATAGCAATATGGGATGAAAGAAATGGTCGTATGCAATAAAATAAAATAAACTAAGCCTGATCAAGTATAATTATTTCCTATTGGTCTACCAACAATTCCAGGAGTATAATGATCTTTCAATGGCACAGTTATTGTTTTGCAAAGCAAAAACTTTGGGAATTATTTTGAGCATGGCGAACGTCTTTTTGTTTAATACAAGTTATTGTTATCTATAGTCTTTCATTTTTATTGGCAGTTGTTTGCCGGTTTACGGTACGTTATGGAATGAACATAGTACAAACCCTACGTCTAAATCCAAACTAGACTAAGTCCAAACTAACATGACAGAAAATGTACAACCTATTTGGACTTGAAATATATTATTGGATATAGGAAAAGAAAATACTTTGTTCTTCCACATATATTTTATTATGCATAATAAGATATATGTGGAAGGACAAAGTATTTTCTTTTCCTATACGAATCTTTTCCACAAAGTGACGCCTCAAACCGTTCTATTATTGCATAATATAATTTAAAAATTTTCTATGCATACTCAATGCATTCAGAACGTCTTCAATTAATTTCGCCGTTATGAACAAAAATCATTCGATTCAATCAATCGACTCGGCTGTATTAGATGCTGACTCTGTTTCAAGTTCTTATTAATATGGTAAATTTTGAATTTTTCGTATGGTTAGAACATTCTTAGGCAACTTTAAATTGCCACGACTTTTGATGCTGTCGGAGTGCTCGGTGAAGAAGGTGAATAAATACTCCTGGTTTCATAGAAAGACAAACAGGATTTTGTATTAATCTGCGAAATTGACGCATCGACAAACGTAAAATAATATTTTTTTAATTGTATTAGTTGTCCTTTTCATAAAATTTCATCTTTACTCATTCATAAAAATATTGGATAGCATATGCATCATACTAAAAATTGAAGTATACCACAAAACAGTGACAATAACAAAAATCAAAATCAGGGATGGCAAAGAAGGAAATAAAATTATACTTCATTGATTGGTGGCTCTTAAATTCAGCTTTGGAATGCTAGTTCAACGTAACGACGCAGAAGATGTTAATTATATTACACAAAAATCATCATTATTTGTAATCAGCATTCACTTTTGTGGCAAATTCCGCAGAAAAAATTCGAGAGGAGTGAAAGAACTGGGCAAAAAGGGCAAAAAATAGAATATTCGCCAACTAGGTTTATTAAAGAATCCATTCGCAAACCGATTCTTTTTTCATTAAAGAGAAGAGCGTAGAGATATGTACTACGGTGTGACGGAGACACTGGAGAGAAATTAGGAGGGATATAGCCAGAGAGAAAAAAAAAAGAATAAAAATGGAAACAAAAAAAAATAAAAGAGTCCGGAGTGAGATGTGGGCGGAACTCGAGGGCGTCGGGTCGCCAGAATAGAGTGTGGAATATGAAAAGCCAACGGCGACGGTAGCGCCGCAAGACAGCTTTGCGGGTTGCGGTGGAACTGACAGATACACACTATGGGAGGTGGGAGGAGAATGAAGAACGGTGAGACAGAGGGAAAGAAATAGGGAAGGGAGCGGTGCGGGGATGGTGGATCAGGAGGTGAGGTGAGGAGGAGGAGGAAGAGGGTACAGTAATGAGGGAGGGGCGGAGAGAGGGAAACTGGAAGTCTGCAGACATACATAACCCGCCGAAACTCTCCCCCGAACCTCCTCCCCACCTCTATCTCTGAAAACTCCGTCCTGACAACCTCCGCTTCTCCCGCCTCCACCCCCTCTCCACCTACAACCTCCTCCCCGGTGTCTCTTCCTCTCCCTCTCCCCCCCTCTCCATCCCCTACCACTCCTTCCCCCTTCCCGCACCTCGCGGACACACCACCAGAGGACTCTCTCTCTTTTTCACACACACACACACACACACATTCACAGAGCATTCACAGTCGTTCATTCGGATTCCATTCAATTGCCAGTCTAGTCTGCGGCGGTCAATTGTTTAGCGTCGGCCAGGGAGGAGGAGGAAGAGTTGGGGGAGGGACGAATCCGATTTGAATGGTGAGAGCGGGTTCGCGGAGGGGAAAGGTAGTGGTCTGAAGGTGGAAGGGGGGGAGAGAATTATATATATATATATATATATATACATGGATATATATTTATGCGTACATTATATATTTAAACACGCGCACAGACTCACTGATAAACATGCGAAGTACATATATGCGTGCGGATGCATGTGGAGGGGTGTGTTGCGTACGTTTCAAGCTTGAGATGGGCGGCGGTGGGCGAGAGGGATGGTGGCGGTGCTGTGGCGAGAGGGTGGGAGGTAACAGTAGGAGCACAAACGGTGGTTTATGTGGTTTCAAAGCTAGGGACTCTCCTTTTATGCCCCTAAAACTTCTGCCTGTTCCACGCCAACGCACAACGGTCTCCTCCTATCTTCGCCTCCTTTTGCCTCTCCCCACCTTCCTCCCCCGACCTCCCTCCCCCACTCTCTGTCCCTCTCCCATTCCCCCCCCCCTCCCGAGACCGACCTCGAAGCCTCCCGAAGTCTCCCTCGTCACCTACCTCCTGTTCCTCCCCGTTCCTCGACGATCTCTCTCCCTCGTCACCACCCAACTCTCCCCGTCGCGAGTACTCTTGTGTAAAATTCATTTTTATTCTCTTCCCTCGCATTTCATTCGTTTTTTTATATATATTCACCGTTCCATCTGACGAGCGATCTAAATTTATTTGTTCACTATCCCACCCTCTCTTTCTTTTTGCTTCGCTTTCTCACTCCTCTCTCTTTCGATCACGCCCATTTTTATTCTCGTCGAGTCTTTCTCACGCATTATACCCGTCAAGTTCTTCCTCGTTTTTTTTTAATTTCGCTCCCCGCCGCTCGTTTGTTCGTTTAACCTCCTCCTCGCTCATTCTAACTAGTCCCCTTGCTCCTCCTCCTCTGTCAATTTTTTTGCCAAGTCACTCCTTCAGATCATTCATGACTCCTACCCGATGTAGAGATCTAGCTCGACATCTTATTGTCGTGTAGGTAGGAAAATAAGTTTTCATCAATTTTATAAAGTTGTTAGGATGTTTTTTACAGTGACACAGAGTAATTTTCATTGAGGCTAATTTGTTTACTGTGTCTGTTTCACAAATGCAAAAAATATTTACAGCTTTTATCGCCAAATGAATTTGTTGCTCAATCAATGGTAACATTATTTAGTTCTATAGCTTTATCCATAACACTAGCTGGAGTCTGGAAAATTAAGAAATAAAGGAGCATTCGGGACACCAAATTACGATTAAAATATTCACGGATGAAAAGCAAGGGGACTCGTACCTTACCGTTAGTGGGAAACAAATTTCTACACCAAAAGGTCATTATTTTTTTACCCTCATCATGAAGGAATTCCACTAAGTTTAGCCTGAAACCGTTAACTACAGTAAGGTAATCAAAAAACTTCGGACCGTAAAAGTTAATACCCGATTTCATTGACAGAGAAAGTGATCGTTTACAACTAATATCTGCAGATAGACGACACCGGTACGCTCATATGCCAAACAAATCCCGCCAATCGCTTAGTGAGTTGGTGGAGAACATGATCACACCAGAGAACGCATTGGCAAAATATGTTTGAAATCCGAAAGCAAGAACTAATTCTAGAATCAAATGACCTTCGTCTACTACATGCTTGGAAAGTAAAATTGTTTGATATTTTGGTCATGTTATTATCACATCAGTTGTGAAATACATAAGCAGCCGAAGTGTGCTTGAAATTCAAGAAAGCGCTTGTAAGTTCTTAAATTTTTCTCTGAAAATAGCACACGCTACATATTTACTTTATATATATTTATACTTTGTGAACTGGATAAAACAGTTGAACTATAAGCTTACATTCTTGCATTCCCAAGTCGCTAAATAAATTATGTTGAAAATGGTTAATGCTATTTGAATTACGAGAATGTTATCGCATTCTTCATTCCCAATTAGTAGCAAGTTGAAAATATTTGGGTTATTCTGTTACCATTAGGTCTGAAGCAATTAAAAAATTCTGAAGGCTTAGTAAAATGGTACCATTTTAAATTAGGAATATTGAGGTATTCGTAGGAGACTTTGGGATAGAAATATTGAGACTTTCAGCAACAAAGAAAGTTTAAGAATTCGTTTGTTTGAAACCAGAATACGAAAAACATCGTATCATAAAGAACACGAAAAAAAGATTATATATAGTATTCAATTAAATGTTTACTCTGGACACTGCTGGACTTTTACTTTGTCAAGACGTATCCTTTGATTTATACTTAATCATAGCTAGGTGTGAATAGCATGCGCGAGATGTTTTAATACTTTTCATAGATATCGCAATCAAACTTCTTCATTTTAGGTCATCTGCCGTGGTTGGCAGGCCCATGAAGGCCTCTTCTCTGCCACATTTTCCTTACCTGTGGCATTCTCTTAATATCCTCATACCCATTACCACATCGTCCTTCATTTTCCCCACCCTCCTCCACTCTCTCTTGTCTAGCCCTTCCATCATGCTTACTAGCACCTCCTTCAAGAGACAGTCCCTTCTTAGCTCTTAGCTTAGCGTGTCTTTTGACTTTTCGGATTGTTTTCAGCAATCTTCTCTCTTCTCCCGCTCTCCTCAACACCTCCTCATTCCTCACCCAGTCTCTCCATTTAATGTTCAACTTTCTTCTCCAAACCCACATCTCAAACACTTTCAGCCTTTCTGAGTTCCTTTTTAATGGAGTTCATGATTCGCAGCCATATAAAATTGCAATCTATAGATAACACTTAAATAGTCTCTTTCTCAGTCCAATATCCATTCTGCTACTCAACAATTTTATTTGCCTGCTGAACGCTTCCTTGGCCATCGCTATCCTTATCCTAATTTCCTTTTCACTCCTCCAGCATTTTGTTACTTCCGTACCAGATATGTGTACCTCTCCACTTGTTCCCACTTGATCTCTAGCTGTATACCTGCTGACGGTGCTCCCGATGTTCTAGTGCCATCACACGTAATATTCTTTACTTAGGTCGTACACCTAGTCATACCATCCCATTTGTTTTAGATCTTCTATTTCAGCACGTTTTTTGTTCAGTCATTCTTCCCTAACTTTATTTGCCCCTCTCCCTAGTTTAGTATTCAGTTTTCTATGCGACGTTTTCCCTCAATGATCTTTTGACTTTTGTACTTTCTTCTCTTCTCCATTTTATCGATCATTGCCGGTGTTATCTGTGGCTACTTTTTCATCTACGCTTTCCTGTAACCCAATGAATCTTTGCTTATCACTTCAATCCCTTTCGTTATTATCTCCCACTGTTGGCCCTACAGTTCTTCTCTTCAATTGCATTCATTCTCTTCATCTCCTTATACATTTTGCAGCTATGTCCTTCTTGTTCAATTCCTTTATTTTATCCAAAACCCATTTTTGGACTATCACAGCTCTTTTATCCTTTTCAGTCTCATCTCGATTTACGCATTAAGAAATCCATACTCCCTGTAAATACCTGCACCAGGGAGACTACAATCCCGCTTCACTCCGTTTCCGTATCTATTTTCTACCAATATAAAATGTATCAGCTTTCTGTGTACATCAACCGGTACTTTCAAGTTGTAAAATCTTCTCTTTGGAATTGAAAACAGTATTTGTAACTATTAACTTAGTTTCTTTACGGAACTCTATCAGCCTATCATGCCTCTCATCCCACTTCCCTAGTCCATACTACCCAACCATTCCTTTCACCATTCTTTTCCCTATACTCACGTTCCAGTCACCATTGCCGTATTCTTGTCCTTCGTCTATCCTCATTTTATCTATTGTCTCATACACTGCCTTTACTTTCCCATCACTTTAGTCGTCTGCTGGCATGCACACCTTAATGACTAGAAGGTTTATGGTTGCAGACTCTGTCTTCATACCTGCAAGTATCACTCTGTCACTGTCGCAGATCACCTTGCTGAAATGGACCTTCATATTTTTATTTATATTTCATCTAACTCCGTTCCTTCTTCTCTTTTCTCGCGGTAATAAAATGTAGCATCTTCACATTGTCATTCGCGACATACTTCTCGCCTCACTTCGTATATTCCAATAATAATTCCAAAGTTGCTACCTACTCCAAGTTACTCCATTAACTATTTATATTAAGTATGAAAATAGTTAACCCTTTGTTTCGAATGTATTAAGGCTTTTAGAGCTCCCCCTAGGCTATGGTAGGTAATGTTTAAAACTAAAGTTCTGAAGTGTGTAGGTCGTAAATGGAATCAAAAAGGAATCTTCAAAGTCTAAAAAAATTAACATTCTTCATTAGAAAGTAGGAAATTTTTGAAATAAATACTAAGAACATACCAAGTTTCAATTCGCAAAGAAATCCACTCATTAGTCCGCTTTCGTATCGAGATAGGTTATAGCATCTTTTCCATATAGCATAAAATTCCTACGCTATGATATTAGTTTTTCTGCTTATAGAAGATTCTCGGTGTAATCAGGTAATTGCCAAACAGTTGGTAAGCAAATAATAACCTGTAATTCATTAAAGTTGCTAGTTTGAATTTTAAAAAAATCATTCAAGTACTTATGACGCAGTATTTTCGGCATATATTTAGAAAAAATTACCGTTATGACAGTCAACAAATGACTTCATAATGAAAAATTAAGTGGTAAACATTTTAGAAAATATTCAATAAAACATTAATAGTTTACAATCATAGATCAAACGACCATCTCGGATGTCGTTCGGTTTAAAAAATCATGTTCCGTTGTTCAAAATGACGATCTTGAATACCATGGACCCCCGTAGGGCATGGAGCTCGCTCCGGCATGAAACACTTCCTCCTGTTCCCGCTTTCGCCACTTCGAATGCGTATGTGTTCCTACAATTCGCGGCATAAAGCAACTTAATTGATTGATGGGGTAATATTTTTCCCAACGGAATATTTTTTTTCATTCCGAGCGTTAGCGAAAGAAAGAAAACGAGAGGGACGAATGAACTCCTCCGCGAATGTCACACTCTCCAGTGCTTTTTCATTATAATATGTCCTCCGTCGGCGCGCGTGCGTTCCCCCCCCCTCGCTCCGGCAGCATTCATGCAAATCAAAATGCGTCTATCAAACTCTCTCTCCCTCAAACCCCTTCTCAACCTCACTTCGCTCCAGCCCGCCCGCTCCCGGGACGTCATAATGCCGGCCTGCCCCTTGGACCGTGAGGACACGCCGCTGGCCCCTCCCCCCACCCCCCTTCCCCGCACACACACACGCCCCGCATACGCGAGCGCGAGCGTAAAACGGGAAGGGTGTGTGGAGGGGGGTGACTAAACAACAAAACACCGCGGCCCGTGCCCCCGCGGCCGTTCCTCCGTCCTACCGAACCTGCATAATAATCTTCCTCGAGTCATTTCGCATTCGCCCAGACATTCATAATGATCGCGGGCCACATTAACCCTTTACTTTATTCATAAACCCACTTTGTAGGAGGAAAATATAAAGGGGGAAGGCGACGGAAAACTCTCTCTCTCTCTATCTTTTTTCACCACAAAAGGTTTTTTAAGCCACTAATTCACTGTTTGGAACCACTGGATTATGTGACGCACGCGATTGTATTACGAACGTGTGTGTGAGTGCGTGTGTTCGGTATCCGCCTCGAATACAGAGAAAGAATGGGAAGCGAGAAGTCCGATCCTTTTGTTTCGAATCGATAAGTCAGTGAAGTGGGAGACAATGGAGGTATTTTGCATTTCACCGGCAAAACATAGCGGCCGTATCGTGGGCTAAGGTTTATACGATTTCCTTCATCACTCCCTTTATATCAGGAGGTGTGTGTGTGTATATATATATGCATACATATATATTATATATATATATCACAAACGACACGGTGGAAGGGTCCTTTTTTCGAGCCATATACCCATTTATATGTATATATAAATTTCTGTCGAAGCGAAGGGGATGGCTTAACCGCTCCATAAATGTGAAAGGGTTAAGTCGTCGACTCCTTCCATCGTCGCTCTCTCTCTCCTACGTTCCCATCACGAGTCATCCGAAGCGTAAGGCCAGTAGCAGCGTGCCATAAAATACATATAATAGGAGAGTTCCCAATAAACCCTGGGTAGGCATTTCCAATCTAAAAAGGGTTGTGGAACAGGAGAAAACCGTGAACAACGCATTGCTGGAAGAATGGGTCACAAGAGGTTCGACGTATGGGGGACTGGGCTGAGGCCATCCAGGGAATTTTGAATCTTTCCGAAGGTACGTTTATGAACCAATTCTCCATGTATCCTATGGACAGCAGACCAGACAAAAACTCCCGTGCTACATAGGCATCTGCAATGAATTCGTTTGCGTAGCTTGCGTCACCCAATATATCCTGATCACCTACTAGGACAGTGTCCTAAGAGAATAAGTAGCAAGATATCAAGATATGTCTTAGTTTATATTTTTGGCCACTAATTTTTCACACGACTATTATCATTGCCGAACAAAATACCGACTTTTACGTACTGATTGTGAGGGGTACATGTTACATGTATGTGTCATCATCAGTTGTGTTTTTATAGCCAGTTCGACGCAATTTCCATCACACAATATTGTTTCAGAGTGCGGCGATGTCCTTGAAAAGATGATTTTGGTAATTTTTCTATTTAAAATTCAAAAGTTCACGCCTGTGGAGATAGTATGATGGATTTATGCAAGAATTTCCGTAAGTTCTTATCAGGGTACGTGCCTCTTACACAACCAACTTCTCGCCACAAGGGAAACGTGCCTACACATCCTAAAGACGTCAGTTCGTCGCAAAGTCAAAGCCCTCCCTTGCCCGTCGGATTCAAGAATACTCCCTCTTTAACCCTTCTCCTCCACACTCACAATTAACCTCTTATTTTCACAGCAGGGGTGGTCCGAGGGTTGGGAGGAGGGAGCGAGTGACGCGGGCAGAAAGGGAAGCAGGGGCCCCCTGCAAGGCGCCACTGTATGGATATCGGCGCCCTCTTCAAGAAAGGCCCCTTCCCCTCCCTATCTCCCCAAACACTAAGCGCACACACTCAGCACACCATGCCAATGGAGCCATCAAAAGAGACCCCCCTCTCTCTCAACCCTTCCGTCCCGTGCGTGAATAACAATGGAGGACGGGTCTACGGGGACGTCCCTCGGGGACGCTTAAAAATTGAGGGTGAAGGAACAGCCAATGTCTTCGGTGGCTCCGCCAGTTGGGACCGGAGAAAGTGGAAGGGGGTGCGGGGAAGAGGGAGTGATGAGGAGAAAGAGATGCTTTCGGAAGGAGGGATGGTGCGCGCGAGGGAAGATTCAAAAAGTGAACTTCTGAGGGAGAGTGGGGAGCGGAATTTCTATAATTTGAGTTCAGTTCCACACGGGACGCGATGTGGGGGTGAGTGTTGGGGAGGGTTGGGAGGGATTTGTGCGGTTATTTATGTAATTCTGACTCCTCCCGTCTCCATTGTTTCCCCTATCTTCCGTTTCCATTCCCCCCCCCCCGCTCATTCCATCCCCCTTTTTATGACCCTTGAATATGTTTTTTTTCCTCCCTAGAAAGGTAAAGGATTTCGCAGCCATGATTCGAGATGAATGGCTCCGGGAGAGACGGAAGGGATTTGGGCGTGTCACGAGGGCTGAGAATCAAATGGTTTCTCAGTTGGCGAGATTCGGTTTAAAGTAAAAAACGGTGGGGAAAGGGGGGGATGGTAAAAGGGGCGCCGGGGATTGACGGAAAGGGTTAGAATGTGCCGCCTACAGGCGGATATTGCTCACACACTGGCTTTCATTTTAAAGTTCGAGGCGTTATTGTATGACAAACGGTCATGTCGAATTCGCGAGGTTTAGGCATAAAAATAGAGCCATGGAATTATATAAGTACATTTCTTCTCCATGCGGCAATTAATTTTTACGCAACGAGTGCGAAAATGAAAACAACGAAATATCCGTTCTATTTCTGTGTTCGTAATTTTCATTCACTTAACAATATTGTAATGCCTGAAAGAGATATTTCACTGATATATCTTGAGTACAAGCTTTATTCAAAAATTTTTAACCCGTCATCAATTATCCAAATATGTATCAGAAGGTGGCTTTACTTCTTTACATTTCACTCGTCCGAAAATTCCAAGATTTAGGTTTCATGATAATCATTTTCCAAGGATGTTTTTACTACAGACCATATTCACTTTTAGTGGGTCTTCATAATACGACATGACTACTATTTGATGCGACTATTATACTATTTATACAAGGCCTATAAATTTAGGAAAATATTCAAAAACACAATTTAGTAAAAGAATAAAATATCAGAATTTATGTTATCTCTGTCTCACGTTTGATTTTTTTAGTAATGTTTCTACGGCAGGTTGTCTAGTTCGGTTCTTGATTAGTTGTCATCAGTTTCTTCTTTGTCTCTTAGGTATGAAAACTGAAAATACGTTTGGCGATCGACGAACGATAGATACTTACAAAAAGACCTTTTAACAGTTCCACAGGAATGTTGTCTAACCCCACAGACTTATTTGGTTTCATCTCCCGTAATGCTCTTTCTATCTCTTCGTCGAGTATGTGTGGACCTAAGCTATCTTCATCTACGTCAAGTTCCTTTTCTGTGTCTAACCTTGTTGGCCTAAGTTCTTCATCACACAGTAGTGCTTTTAGATGTTTCTTCCATCTCCCTTGGATCTTTTATCCGTGGGGGTAGACAAAATTCCTGTGGAACTGCTAAAACGTTTAGGAAAATATAAGAAGAAGATTCTATATGGACTGATTCGCAGTATCTACGAGGAAGTAATCTGGTCGGAAAAATTTTTTTGATCAATGTTAGATCACATAAATGTCACATCATGTGAGGATTACAACATAATACGTTTGATATACCACGCAGCTTAAGTTGTTCTCGGGATCACCTAAAAAAGGATAGAGAGTAGGGCAAATGATTAATTAGGAGACGATCAGTTTGCGTTAAGGCAGGAGAGAGGTACGCGAGATGCCATTAGAGTAATGAGATCACTTATGGAGAGGAATATACACGTAGAATACAAACAGGACGTATTTTCCTGCTTCGTAGATTTCGAAAAAGCGTTTGATAGAGTGAATTGGGAAAAACTAATGCGTATAATTCAGAAAAAAAGGAATATATTGGAGGGACTGGAGGCTAATCCGCAACCTGTAAATGTCTCAGACTGCTCAGGTGCGAGTGGGGAACGGAAAGTCCGCATGGGCAGTGTTACGAAGAGGTGTAAGGTAGAGTTGCCCATTGTCACCGGTGCTGTTTGACGTATATGTAGAGGAAATGATTGAGGAGGCATGGGAAGAACTGTAGGTAGGAATGAAAGTCGGAGGGGAATTAGTAAAATCGGTTAGGTTTGCTGATGACCAAGCATTAGTTGCTCAGCCAGCCAAGGGGTTGCAAGCCATGCTGAGTGAATTGGTATTTCAGAGAAATAGAAATGGAATTAGATTCAGTACAAATAAAACAAGGGTTATGCGATTTTCCAGAAAGGAAAAGGCTAAGCTAAACATTAAAATAGGAGGGCAAAAACTAGAGAAGGTAGAATCTCGGAGGTGTTTTGGACCAACACGGTCAAAGTAATAGGGATTAAGGAGAAGAATTGCGCTAGGAAGAGGATTTCACAAGGAGGAGGGAGTTGATGACAAAGACGTTGAGAAAGGATGTTAAGAAAAGACTCGTTAAAACTTTGATATGGAGCGTAGTTATGTACGACGAGAAAACGTGGTCACTGAAGCAGGAGGATAGAAGTAGATTTGAAGCTTTTGAAATGCGGGTTTGGAGAGGAATGGAAAAGGTGAAATGGACCGAAAGGAAAACAAATGAGAAAGTACTAGAGATGGTGCGCGAGGAGAGGTTTTTGTTGGAAGAAATCCTATGGAGGCAGGAAAAATGGATGAAGGGCGTATTGATCGACAGTGGGATGTTGAAGACGGTGATAGAGGGGAGAATTTTTGGCAAACGAGGAAAGGGTAGGAATAGGATAGGGATGTTGGACGGCATGCAGGGAGGATGGAAGTACACAGAGATGAAGAGGCACCAGATGTAGACTATGTTGCTGCATTGGGTTTTTTAGGAGTCACAAAACATTTATTTGATAGTTCTGTCCACCCAGAAACCTAACTTAACCGGTAGATTACCTTATAATAAAAATACTTATATCTACACGTATATTATACGCTCATGGAAGTGATGGCATTGCCGAAAGAAAAAAATCGCTCCGCACTGCTTTCTTCCGCTGAAGATGGTGTGCGCGCCATCCAAAATTTCAATACTCGCATGAGTTCACTATCTTTAATGTGCCAACAAACTGTATATTTACGAAAAGCACGTGGTTGGCGGGACATGTACATTTGCGCGCAAGGGTTATGGCATATAATTTAAAAACAATATCGTTGCATCGTTTAAGAGTATGATGAGCGTCCATAGTTTTATTTATCGCTTAATTTTCTTGAAAAAGTTATCTTGTTTACCATTCAAGATGCAACTGTACAAGATATTGCGCAAGATCATATTGGAGTTCAGTCTCAGAACGCTAGCGTCATCGGAACACTAAATGCAGCAACCTCGTTTCTATTTACATATAATTTCTGCTCTCAGAAGATTGCCATTGTATGACATGTTTTTGTCATCCCTTTACGCACAGGGTGCAACACATGTTTGTAGTTAATTCCAAAGGCTGCAGTTGATATATTCTCAAACCTATTCCGTCTGCTAGGATCACAGAGACGAACCGACAGACGCGAATGTGAATCGGGGACGGAGCAAAGGCTCGCACAGTAGCATAATGGGACGACGCCTTCGGAAGCAGCACACACGAGGGTGCAGTTCCACACCGCGTCAGCACTCGAGTCAAAAACATTCGGCGGTGCTCATCGGCCGCCACAAAGAAAACCACGACCGGCAGTATAAAATTCCACCCCTTTCCTATCCCAGAACGACATGTTAATCCTTCGAAACAAGGGGACAGTGTACCTCTTCCTCGGCGACCATTTTATAAAATCCCCATTAGTGGACGTGGGGCGCAAGACCCCACCCTTACTGCAGGAACCGTCCACCATCTCTAATCTTTTGTGGTGGGCGTTTCAAACGATTTGAAACGAGCTCGACACGCGACCGAGATTGAGATTTTATTGCGAGGGAGCGGTACTCGCGGGCAGGTTTGGTGAAACAGGCGACCCACCCGAATCCAAGCCCTTCCCCTCCTCCCTCCGTCTCCTATCCCCCCGCTCGCCCCGTTCCCTGCGGCATCTCGTCCCCCGTCCACCCTGCGGGACCTTCACTCTGTCCTTCGGTACATGCTCTCCCTCCCTCTCCCACACTTGGACGCGTCGTCGAGCTCGTTCCACCCCTAACCCCCTCATCCCCTCACGGCATCCCATCGAAAACGACCCTTCCCCCCCTCCCCTTAACCATCCTGCCATATTCCCAACGGGCGTGACATTTTCAAGTCGCGGGTCTGGTCTTGATATTTCAATTCCGCAAATCCGCGCCCGCGCGACAGAGAGGGTACGTGAGGGATAGAGAAAGAAAAGCCCGGACGGCGGCGACGGCAGAGAAGATTATTTTCGAATGGACGAGCGAAAAAAAATTGAAATATAAGGGGGGTCCGGGTGGTGAGAGGAGGTAGAAATTGAAGGATTAATAAACGAAAGAAAGAGAGGGAGGGTGAGGTAGGGTGATAGGGTGGCATTCCACGGAAAAAAATAAAATGAAAAGAGGATCTGACGGAAGAAGATGGATTGTTCGTCCAGACATGACACTGCACCTCTTAGATTTTCTGACAACCGCGAGCACCGGGGTCGATTTTACTCACAGTGAAATGAACTCACTGATCCTCTCCCACATAGTGGAGCGGATGCCAAACCGTCATCGCACGTCTCGTGCCGTGTGTGATCGCTCCCTGAAGTGCTTCCGTTTCAGTTGCGATAGCAGTGTCTAAAGTCCCCGCTAAGGTTTCATACAGACTATGGCTAAGCTTAGAGATGAAAATCGGATTGAATTTTAAATTTGAAACAGCAGTCAGGGACTTTGGGAAAGAGTTCACTAGGATGTAATGATGTGATAAATATTTAATCGTAAAAGTGTATTAAAATATAGAAACTGGAATTGATAAAGGACAGGATGAAATATTTCAATCGAGTTTTGCTGGAGAAAGAATTTGATGATGGCCAACACCTGATCGACACACCATCACAGACCTCGATACATATGAAAAATGCTTGGAGAAACAGAAAGGTGCGGTGAGTTTACGTCATGTTTAGTTTTATGAACAGCGTCACCAGCTTGCAGATCTTGCTGAAAATGTATGTAGATTTGGAACATAGTTCAGTTGCTGTGGAATGCAATTTATATTTAATGAAGATTGGGAGGGTGAGGGAGTGTGAAATTGGAATGCTGGAGGTTAAAATGAAGTAAAAAATAAAGGAGTATCAAGAAAAATTAATATCTAAAAGAAGATGGAGGAATGAAAATGGTTGGGGAAGATAGGCGGATCTTAAGACTGAGATATAAAGAGTGGGAAAGGAAATACTTGTAATAAGAGAAGTAATAAGTCAGAGTACAGAAGAGGGATGATTAAGATGGAAGAAGAGAAAAGGGAAAAGGTTGACACTGAGATCAGGAGGAGATTTCACAAAGAATTAAGTAATAAATGTAATTGCGAAATCAATAAAGATAAGGAAATGTGATGGAAGGGTTAGGATATGATAAAATTTCAGGGACAGGGAAGAATTGAACCAGTGTATGAGAAGATTAAATTAATTTATATAATTAAGCGTGGAAAAACTACCTAACATAGTAGTAGACAGCTATTTATATACACCCGAAAAGTTTTGAAGAAATGTGAAAATAAGACGTAGAAGAGCTTGGTAAAATCATTATATTAGTTAGATTAGATAAAGAGGGGAGGCGACATGGACGACAATTGTATGGGTACAGGAAGACAGGATAGCGAGATATAATAATTTGTTACAGGTTATTAAGTCAAGAAAGGCAATACAAAAAGATAATGTCCCTTTAGAATTATTGATGACTTCAGGGAACAATGGAAAGAAGAGTTTTTCCGGACTTCTTAAAAAACTTCTTACTTTTTGAAGAAAGAATTTAATCCCAATTATTATTTTATCACATTATCTGCTTTTATCTCATTTCCGAAAAAGAGTTGAGGATAATTGTGTGATAGCAATAGAATCATGAGTTTAAATTTAGATGAAGTAAAGGTAGTAATGAGAATCATCAAAAGAAGATTACATAATTTGTAAAGGATTACCTTGGTGAAGATCGGATTGGGCCTACCAAGGAAACGGGAGTAGGTGACAGTAATGTAATTATAATTTAAAGATAGGAGTAGAGTATAAAAACGGGAAGCCTTTTCAAATCTCGTAGATATTCAAAGGGTTTTTATTCGAGTGGACAAACTGATGGAATTTAATATACAGGAGGAGTAGAAATCTTATTCGAAATCAGTATATGAGTCAGATGGTACAGGTATTGGAGGACGAATAAAAATACAAATTGGTAGTTAAGGTTGAGACAAGTCAGTTATTGTTAATGATGTTAACATAAATGCAAATGGGAAGAGGGAGTGATTGGTGATTAAGGCATTTTCAAACGAGCAGGCATTGTCAGTCAGAAGGATTTGAAGTTATTTGTGAGTGCTTAACATGATAGATAGAGATATTCATCTTTATTTCACCTAACCCCTTGACAAACATTTGCAATATTAAACTTACAGATAAATTACAGAAATTGTACATGAATAACAATAAAATTTTTACATTTAATATAATAGGACTAACATAGAGCAACACAATACATTAGTTGCCTAGTTAATTAATAACTATTACACAAAATGTCCAATATACAGACATGCAGTACATACGAATACTATACATACACATACCAATACATGCAAACAATACTTGTAAAACAATATTTCTGGTTATGTTTATAATTGCCAATACAAAGTATAATGCTCCTGCGAAAGAAAAAGGAAGGATCTCGAAGTCTGTTTACAGCTGTATTTTCACGGTTGGTTTGCTGGGAAATTAGTGATTTATGAAGTGCGCGCTTGAATGATGGGAATCGTGTAAAAGCTCATTCCAATGATGACATACTGCGACTGAAAATGACTGGTTGTATGTACTTGTTCTGTGATGAGGGATTACCTCTGGTATTTAGTTTATGTATTTTCTCGAGTCTATTGCAGTCATTGGCAAATATTGGGGGGTTTTATAGTTTAGTATTTGATAGAGTAAGGATTGCCAGTGGAATTTCCTTCGATTATCCAGAAATAGCCAGTTAAGTTTGTTAAAATATTCTGCAATGTGATCTGTAATTTTCAAATTGTAAATGAAGCGTACGGATGAGTTAAATCCCCTTGTAATTTTACCGACAGCTCGTTTGAAAGGTCTTGATACGCTATGTCACCATAATCAAAGTTAGGAATAATAGAGAAGAAGCTATCTACTTTTCTAATGTGATAGGCATAAAATACCCCATACGCATAACATATTTCCTAAGGGAATGAAGGGATTGATTGACAGTTCTAGTACAAGATAAACCAGACAAGTGTAGGATGGGATTAAGCACAAGCAAGTCCAAATAGCAATATTATGAAGTAAACCAAGTTAAACGCTAAATTAGGATGACATAAATTAGAGTAGTCTACCGATTATTTTGTAGAGAAATACGCGGAGAATATGAGGTATGAGGAACATTTTAATTTGGAAAAATAAGCGTTGGCAGGAAGGAAATTGATTACAGGCAATGGAAATAAAATAAGGAGTTGTTAGAAGTGATTCGTGCATCCCTATATGGTAGGCTGAATTTATTTAGATAAAATAACCATTGGTCTTATGATATTTCTCTTATGATTTAAAAACCACAATATAAGAATAAATCTGAAGTCAATACGAGTAGAATATATAATTTTTAGATAGTGATTTGTTTTTAGTACCCTGGACTTTTCCTTCATACTATGCTTAGCATTCCCTTATTACAAGCTTTTGGTATATTTGTACGATCGCAATCTGAACATAGCCCGTTTAGCATTTCTGGGGCGTTGTGTAATGAATGTATACAAAACCCGTATGAGGTTTCAGTGTGGGCTTACTTTATACATTTTGCATAAAAACCTTCAAGTTTCCCCCCAGAAAAAATTAAAAAGATTATTTTACACATCCCCATATCTTTAGCTAGGAACGCTTTTCTGATTAATTTATTAGCCTGCAATTTCACAAAAAACAATTTTCCCTGGGCCTATATTATATGAATATTTACGTCGCTTTTTTTAAAGTTTCATTCTAACATTTAATTTTCAACGTCGCTAATACGTGATAGGGAAACAATTTTAAGTCACGCTTAGTCCAGCGGGACCGCATGCTCCGCATGAGTGCAACAGCTGAACCTCTCGAACAAGACTGTAAGACTGGCCTGAGATAGTACACATGAAGCTCTTCACCAGAAAAACCCTCCTACATACATTCTCTGCATTTTATTGACGTGGAAATAATGGTCATATGAAAATTTCCCCAAATCCAATACTTGATTGGCCTAACTTACGGAATATTCAAGACGGACATTCAATTCTTCACCAACCGGAAGGCAAACAACGTTTCTTCTGCACAGACGAAATCTCGAATCCGTAATGATGATGCGTCAACATCGTTCTCAGGACTTGGGCTTCTTGCCTGGCTAGCACTCCTGCATTTTGGGTCTTCGTGTCTCGGAGACAGTGGGGAAGAAAAGATAGAAACGAGGCCGAACGAGGAGGGAAGAATGGAACGGGGCGGGAGTGGGAGGTACAGGTGGCCATATGATAATTTTGGCATCGGCCGGGACGAGGAGAGGGATGACGGGCCAGGGGACCGTTCGTTGTTACCCACATGCCTTCCCATTGTCGTCGAAGATTATGGAGGCTGAGACTTGAGGCAATAGGGGAGAATCCTTCCTGCGACTGATGGAAGGAATAAAAAAAAGTCCTGTTTGAAAATGAGCAGAGGTTGCCGAATTGTCGAGAAAATTGTCCGGAAGCGTACATGGGTTCTGTACCGGGACTACATTCAAATGCTCATAGTACGAAATTGGTCTCTTTCGCGCTCCAAATTTGAAGATTTTTCGTGTCATTTGAAGGGGGTAGATAAAGGTTATACGAAACCAGTGTCAGGGTGAGTTGCTGTGGAAGAAAACGTGTTCTGGATTGCTTTGCTGCGCGATTACGTTCGAAATAGGTTGGCGAATCCTTTTCATCGCTGCGATATCTTTTTCTCATACAACTCGCTGTCAGTGTGCCCAGGGTGAAATTCATACTGAGATTTTTTCTTCCGAAAGATTAGTAAATTTTGAAGAGTGCATTAGGGTCTATAAAAATTCACAATGAAAATTATATAAACCGATAACATAACAATCGAAATCTCGGGTATAACTCATTATCGAAGTATCTTGCTTGGTTGTTCTTATCCTAAGAAGCAAGAATTCAAAAACATGAAAATGAACACGAAATAAAGATTATGGATTTTAATGGTCTATTGTTTTTCTCATCACGATTTCGACACATTGCCAGAAAATTCATGTAACTAATGTATTCCTATGTCATCGCTGGAAATCTTTTCAATTGCTTGACATATGCTCTATTATTCTATACCATATACACATAGTACACGTACCACGCAATCCACCATAAGAGCACGCGGAAGAGTGGTGACCAGGCACCATTCATGCAACATTACTCATACTCATTGCGAATATTATATGGTTAATGGTTACTTTACTGATTACACAGAGAAGACAAATAAGAAAACCCATTTAAAATGGCGGGCTCGCATACAACGTAGTCATTAATTACGTACCAGTTAGCGTTCTACTCCTGCAGGACGAACAATTCCCAAATGCATTAGCCTCCACACCTTTATCTACACGACATTCATCACTAGGGCACGTGGCAGAAGTGATTAGGAAGTTAACCACGAAAGGAGTTGAGGGAGATCTGGTATGTTACTATTTTTGCCAATGCCATTTTTGTTTTCCTATTGCGTTGTTGTTACGAGTAGCGTGCGGCGAATGCTTGAATAAACCCGTTCGTCAGTCTCTCTCCCTTATTTTGTGACAGTTACCTCTCTCCTGCCTATGTAATTGAGGGGTTGAATGGTATCTTAATTATTATATGTTATAATTATCTTTGTCGGATGTAAAATCATACGATCCAACCAAAAATCTTTGCAATAGGTTTAATGCTATGTCATAAGTTTTAATATCGTTAGAATTCCTCTACATCCAAGGGTCGGCATTTCAGTCGATACATCGATCTCACGAAGTATATTGATAAAAAAAAGAAAGAAATACTTTATGGTTGTAATACCTGTAATAAAATTCATTCCAAATCACCTAAAATTTTTATCATCTACTTAACTCTCTTGTCCTTAAAAAAAGGAAGCATGAAATTAGTACACATTTCCATTCGAAAAATTGAGTGATTTGGGGGGGGGGGGAAGCTTTGAAAAATGTAATACAACAATTAACGACAAGATAATACGATAAAAAACTTAAATAATAACTACAATAAATAGCGAAATAGCCTCAATCACAAAGGAATACTTTAAAAATGTACTATTAGATATAAAAATGAAGGCATATTTCTTTCATTTCCTGGAAATTTGAAAACGAGATTTTTGAATTAAGTATTTAATTAGCTTAAAAGCACTCCACAGGGCATTAGGCACCATTCATCCAAAGTTTATCGAATGTAGATTGGTGACCGTGCGGGTACCCACAAGGTCTCGGACCCCGATGCTATTGCACCGACTGCCCTTTCAGTCTTTGGACCTCCCCCCGGAACGAGATCTCCCTTTAAAAGGAAAATGATACCTGAGAGACCCGCATTGAATCTGCATTCCGAGTCGAGAAATCTCTCGCATTGCCGTCCCTCACCTTCTATCTTTAATACTTTTCCCCTCCGTCATAAACATATATGTATATAATCTTTTTGGTTTCATCCACCCTCGGTTTATATGGGGCATCTGCAGAAATCCGTCCTCGTCTTCCTTCCCCCCTTCCTCCGACGGTTGCACGACCGCCATTTTGGCTCAAACCTCCTCGAACGCTCGGCAATCCGACGTCTTCTCCTCGAGGCCAAACTCCTCCGTTGGCTCCTCCCACTTATCTTCTTCTCTCTCTTTCTCTCCGCCTCCACTCCCGTGGTGGATAAAAGTAATAAAAAAGAAGGGTTAACCTCCCACGGCCTTGGTTCCCTCCCAGCCGCCGCGGCCTCGCTTACCCAGAGGGTCTACTATTGATACCGCGGTCGTCGCCGTCCCCACCTCCCACCGAGGCCCACCGCTGTCGCTGCTGCTGCCGTGTCCTCGCTGGCTCCCTCCCGCGGATCCTTTGACCCGCGCCTGTGCTTGGAGGGCCGTTGGATCCTCGCGGTCGACAATTCCCCGTATTTACCCCAAACAGTCCTCAGCGGCCTCCTCTCTCTCTCTATTTATTAATTTTTCTCTATACGCTTATGTGCTTTTTTCTACTATACTAGGAAAAGTTACGTCTCTGGCTTCGATTTCTCTCATTTTCTCCCATTCACAAAATATCATAAAATTTTTTCGTACATATATTCACCGAAAAACCTGATGAAGACACAATGGACCGTGAAGAAGGGAGGGTATGAAAACACTTATACAGTCACATGAAGAAGAACTCTAAAAAAGGCAGGTAATAGACATGTGCCATTTATGCAAAAAATGTGTGAAAAATGCTAAAGTAAAATCCAGTATATCTCTGTTTCTTTCACAAATAATATTAATATAATTCACATTATGCATAATATTAATTTAATTCACAAAAATGCAAAGTTTTTTCTCCAAGTACAATGGGTACAACTTTTTTCATTGTTAATTTTTGAAGATTCATTCACGATATAGTTTTCATAATTCTTTCTATTTCAAACTAAATAAAATTATCATAGTAATTATTTTTCTTACTACAAAACAAAAGGCAGCGAAAATGATTTCACCAGCTGTTTTTTGGGTGCGTCAGAGTCAGCGGTTCCAGTTCAAAATTTGACAGAATAATGTGGGGGCTAGCCCTTTTCCTGTGCCACCTGTGATTTTCCGATCGAGTCTGGTACCCGAAATATCACGTGGCTCGAGTAAATCTGAAGTTTCCCAGTGGTATCCCACGTGTTCGTACACGGGCGCTCCGATCAGTAAGCCCAGTGCTCAACCCACTGAACCACGTCCCCCGACAAGTGAAACCAGAACAACCATTAACATTAATATATCATGAGTAACGGGGAAAACGTATTATTATACGAAATATGAAATATTTTCTAAAAGGATGGATTTTTATGTTAGATATCAATGACTTATTAAAATACGAGAGAATTATTTTCAGAAACGGAATTACTTGTATGTTGGATAATTGTTAGTATCATAAACATACGTCAAAGTTAAGCGTCAGTAATATTCGTTGAATACAGCGCACCAGTACAGTTCCTAGTTCCTCTAACCTCCTCTGTTTTTGCGAGGCTGAGCAACGGAAGAAACATGATGTCTTGCTCGGTTTAAAGATGTCAACCTCACGCCTCCTCATCCTCGGAATAACTTATCTCTCTCTCTCTCCCTCTTGCACTCCTCCACGCCCACTTCCTAGGAGGCTGGAAGAGTGTGGTGTAAAGTGTTCCTTCTCTCAACTTGACTCCGGGAATATGGAAATATCCCGGGGGAAAGCATCCAGCCTTCGGGACGCGCTCCCCAATTCCCGCCACATCTCTCAGTGGTGTCTTGGCGTGTGGGTGGAGGGGTTAGGGAGAGGCAAGAGAGGCGTTTCCGCACATCCCTGACGGGAACAAACCCTTTGTCTTAACCGTCGAGTCATTTCTTGAAACTCGGTTTGACACAGAGCACGCCAATTATAGAGATGACGGATTCAAGCCCCGGAGGGAACCAATTAACTAGGAGCGGTTCACACATTCTGCCTCTCTCTCTGGCTCTCTTAATACACCTACCGTCTGTCGTTGGCGGACGCGCAAATTACGTAGATTAAGTGAGGAGACTTGCGCGACTCGAGGTTTGATATAAGGCGTTTCCCGCCGTCAACGTTTACCTCCCTTCACATTCCTCTTCCTTGAAATAAATATATAGTACTCGTTAAGTAAGGATGAATGGTAGAATGAAAATTGCTTTTGTTTAGTCGGAGGTCATCACCGTTGAGCAATATTCTACTTTTTTCCTCAGTCGGTTCCAATTGATACCGTCATTCTGTTAACTTGGTGACATTGGAAATCACAAGCTACTACTCCATTGCGTTAATTAATTTTCTCGAATTTAGGCCTTTCTTTATTTCAGAATACGCAAAAAGTTCACAGTATTTACAGAAAACATCTAGAAGTTGCTGTCGGGAAACATGGTATTAGGTATGTAATTAAAACCAAAAGATTTTATTATTTAGGGTTCTTCTGTTTCATTAGTTAATTTATTTTCGCCCATAGAAAATACAATCTATTTGACATTATGATTCGCGTTATTATATACGAATATTTGTCTGTAGTATCGATGGCCACGATCGACTGCTATAAATATGTGATCTCTAGGTAAACGCTAATGAGAAATTGTGATGAAATCGCTAATAATTTTCCGTCATATGTTTCATTGTTCTATTATTGAAAATGTAATCAAATTTTGCACAGCATCACATAAATGACAGCATTAACAGCTATTGGGAGAGTTGACCCTCTCACACCGTTGGGTCTATCAGACGAAATATGCATGGTCAGGGTTTTAGTCAGTGGCGGAAGGATGTAGAGAAACCCGGCGTTGGAATTCGGGATCAGTCAACACTGGATGAAAGGGTCCAAGGGGATCGCAATTAAGAGCGTCCCCACCGACGGACGGGCTGCTGTACCCGAAGTGCTCTCCACACTCCACCGAAGTAGGGATCGGTGTACCTTTGAAAAATCCGCCACCAACAGCAGTGGCGGTGTTGAGGGTTTTTTTCCGCATCCACCTTCACACTCCCTACTTTGAAGAAAACCACTCT
This sequence comes from Hetaerina titia, assembly GCA_037158775.1. Taxonomy (NCBI): domain Eukaryota; kingdom Metazoa; phylum Arthropoda; class Insecta; order Odonata; family Calopterygidae; genus Hetaerina; species Hetaerina titia. Next base: position 88,541,586 of record CM073769.1, on the reverse strand, counting down.
CAGCTTTTGACTTACCCTCTCAAACACTCACTCACCGAACGGAAACCGAACTCAGCTCACCTTTCACCCGACTTTCACCCTTTCCCTCCCCAATTTCACCACCGACAGCGCGAGGCGGGTGAGGAGAGGAAACCGGAGGACAGAAATCGCTCATCTTAACCTCAAGATAGGGTTTTCTCATCCGAGACATTTGATCGTCCCAATGAGTTCTCCCTCGGCCCTCTCCGAGGACCGACTCCGCACGTAATTGAAAGTGGTGTACACAAATCTTTTCCGAGCTTCCTCGCCCACTGGACTGAAGAATGGAGAGCGGGAGCGCACGCGAGTTGGCACGCCTCGCGTGAGGGAGTGGGCCTGGCCTACGATTTTTCCTTGCAATCCTCGCCTGCTTGAAAAGGCCCCTTCATCAAATGCTCCCCCCCCCTCCTCTCCCACCTCTCCCCTTTGTGCCGAGAGGGCACTTAAAAGAGATAAACGCGTCGTCGGCGGGTGGGCGTCTCTTTCACTCCCATTCCCCGCCGCTTGGTCCCTATCTCTTTCTCTTCGCTCACCTCTTTTTTTTCTAACTCCAATTACTGTAGGCTGAATGCCCAACCCCGCGGGTCCCTGTCCATCTCTACCCTTCATTGTCATATGCGTCTCAAATGAAGACCTAATGTTCCGGTTCATTTCGCTCGAAATCCGTTCCTTTTTTCCGTGGTCTCCTCGCGATATACGCGGCCCCCTCTCCTGTTGACGATTGGGTTTTGAGCAATCGCCTTCCCACTCTCTTCCACGGTGGGATTTTTCGGCACCATGCATTCGCAATGTCTCAAACGGTTTCTTAATATACTTACCACCGAAAAATAGTCAATATTTCATTCAAAAAATGTCGTGTAATTTAGAAATACGTCAAATGGTAATGCCACACAAATATTTCACGATATTCAACTCGTTTATGTTTGCAGAAATCACTTGTATGTGTTGGTTTTCCCGGCAATCCGTTGAGATATTCTCTCTGCTTTACTCATTTAATGATTCATTGGTTCAATTTTATTCTATTTTACAATGTTTTGGCAGCACAGCATTCCAAAATAGTTGTTGCAATGATAAATTAAATAAAACTTTTAATGTATAGGTAACATATTGCAGTTTAAATGAATCCATTTTTAACTGCAAATGTTAACTGCATTAACTGCGGTTTTTAACTGCAATCGGTAACCATCCGAAAAACTGAGATAATTTTTCAATTACAAATTTTTATGCAATATATAATATAAATGAAGATACATAGTGTCAATTAATGTGGTTAGGTCATGGTACAAATCAATTAATTTCTTCTACTACAATGGGGTATCGTTAACTTTTACTTATTGCTAATAAAAACTCAAGATAGAAAGTGAACTTCTAATTGTTATTCTTAACACCTCTAATTTCTCACCATCACCATCCAGATTTAAACATTTCTCCCGGAATTTCCTGATCTTTCGATAACCGTCATTGTAGAACTCAGCAGATTGCGTCAAAAACCATGATTCTACCTCTTGAATGATGTCATTTGTGTTGTCAAATCAACGACACCGCAATTATTTTTTTGAGTTATGAGATAAGAAAAAGTTGTTTGGAGCGAGATTGGGAGAATAGGGCAGAAGTGGCAACATTTCAAAGCCACATATCTTTGATTCCTCAACCGTACCTCGGGATGGATGGGCGGGTACATTGACGGCAAGAAGACTGATGCCTTTGGTGATCACACTGCAGATCACACACAAATTTATTTATTATCCAACACAGTTTTATTTTCAGTCGATACGCTTTTTGCAGCGATGATATAACTTTTTTAACCCTTCCAAATAGTAGTTGACGTCTTTCTCCGCAAAAAAAGGCGTTTATGTTGGCCATAACCTCCTCGTCCAATGAATACCTCTCTCCTCCAAGCCAAAATTTAAGAATAGTAAGCAGGAAGGTCGATGGGGACAAATCTAATGAATGTGGCAAATAGTCAACCAATATGAATTGACATTCATGAATTTTAGCCATGCCGACCGCCAAACTTTCTTCTTCTTCAAATGCGGTATTTTTTTCCAAACCATACCTTCAGCTTGCCCAGTAATTGTGGGTAATACTCTTCCGTAATTGTTTTACCCTTTTGATTAATCGATGAACACAATTCCATGACAATCCGAAAAAACAGATGCCATCACCATCCTGGCTGGTAGAACCATCTCCCTCTTTTTCGGAGCACGTTCACCCTTCGCACTTCACTGTCTCGACTGTTCTCCCATCTCAGGAATATAGTGGTGGAACTAAATTTCATCTACAGTTATGAATTGACAGAAAAAAATCTGACTCACATCTATTTAACCACCCCAACAGGGCATTGGAAGCTGCACCCAACGTGCTTACGCACACCTAATTCTTCATTGTATGACAAACGCGTTCTTTCGATAAGTCTATAGCCCTTCTATCTCTGTAACCTTAATCCGACGGTCATCCATTATCATTTGGTGAACTTTTGCGACGTTATCGGTGGTTGTCGCAGTTTTTAGCCGTCCCGAACGCTCATCTTCAGCCAAGCTGGCACGGTCACGTTTAAATTCAGCTGCATCAAATTTCACGGGCGTAAATGATGCTGCAGAGTCCCCGTACGCCGCATCCAACTCGTATTTGATTGTTGTTGGCTTACTGCCTTTCAAAATAAAATATTAAATGACCGCCCGGTACTAATGTTTTTCAATTTTCACAAAAATCCTCACAACGACTCACTCAAAACTTTGTCAAACAATATCTAGGGATTCCAAAAAGGTTAACAATTAGGTGAGTGCCTTTAAATGCATACGCAAACATATTACCCAAATTTTGTGGAAGGGTGCTTCTCATTTTGGTCAGAAATTTTTCAGAAAACTCTCGTATCAATAGTTTCAAGCAAAGTTGATGATAATCTTAGACTTAATTGAACAGATGCATTTTTTCAATAAATACTTAGTGCATCATGACTTTGTATAATCTTTTAACTTGTTAAGAAAGGGTTTTGGTCCCGGGCCTTACGTATCTACAATCACCCCCTATTTGCGTTTGCGGAAATTATAACTTTTTTGCTTCGAAACAAAATGAAATACGGTGAACAATTGGCATCCATCAAACAAATATTCATTTTCCTAAATATTTAGGTTCTATCTATGTGATTCAGCAGAGTAAAGGATAATATCACGAATAAGATATGATATAGTATATGATTTTAATAGTTCTACAATACCTCTAATTTTTATTGTCGAAATTCAAGCTAAAAGCAAAGAATAGATTGAAAAAGATCGGATGGGGGAGAGTTGGAATGAAAGCGAATATTCGTCAAGGCTACATTTAGAATGAGCCATTATTAGCTAGAGAACAACTGAATGAGTTGTTTAAAGAGTACGTACAACTCAATCAAGATAGGAGCTATTGTTAAAGGAACTGCAGATCAGAGATGGCATGCGTAGCCTCTTTAAGACTTAAGAAAATCAATTTTTCTGTAATTATTAAAAGGATAATCACAAAGCCATTCTGAAAATTTTAGTTGATACTTTCCAATGGCAGCAGAATAAACTTGTTGATTCTTCTCTTTCGGTCTTCAATCCACATATTGGGTTACAGCTGTACTCTAATAATATTTGAATGTCTATAGTGCTTAACCTTCATTTCTGCACAGAAATAACAAATGAACATAATCTATTATGTATGGTCTATATTGAGATCTTGGTCTTCCCCACCATTGTTTTGCCCCACTGCAACCTTCCACAATAGTTTTTGCTATCTCCTTATGGCACATAATGTAATAACTTCACATATTTGTTTTGCGATACACATGTATCCAAAATTTTCTATAATTTCCGTTTCTATGAAGAAGATTTTCATTGTTTAACTTATCAGTCCACCTTATTTCCAATAATTTCCGATAGGTACCTTTTGATTTGACTCTAAAACGTCACTTTTCTTCTGTTCCTATTTTCCGGATCTCGTATCTGTATTATAGCATACTCCAATTGTGCCACTTGAGTACCTTTTACTTGTTTTCATGTTTATTACTTATGTCTTCAATATCTCATATTTAGTATCAGAATCTTGTGCAGCCTTTATTTTCCAAATATACTTAAAATTCTGTATCAGCTGAAGAAAAATATAAAAATATTGAAGTAATTAGAATAACAGCAGTGATCCACTGCATTTAATCGGTTGGTGTACCTACGCTCAATCCAAATAAATTATCAAAAAGCTAGCTTAAATATCATTAAGTGCAATAATATACCTACATTTTTGTTGATATGATCGGTATTTCCTTTTTCATTCACAACAATGTTTGGCCACTAATAATAAGTTCACCAATGAATGGCACTACACAATGTTAGCAAACAAGTTGGTGATGCGCTTAGAAAACAGCAATGATGGACCATTTTCTTTCATCCCTTCCTTATAATGTGTTACACCAAGGGAAATTATATTCATCACCGTAAAATGTGTGTACAAGAGTGATCTGAAAAGTTTCCGACCCAAAAAATTTCAGAAAAATTCAGAAAAAATATTTTGTATTGTGTCACCCACGTATTGTCAGGTAATGCTTCATATTTTCAAAAGTGACGAAACAAAAATGAAAACTTTTAGGGCAAAACAACACATGGATGATATTAAGAATCTTCTCCCCAAGAAGATTTTTGAACTCATCCTTAGGTAAATCCGACCCACATATAGCCAAAATAGTGTCGTTCGGCGTACAAATGCCATTAAATTGGACTCATTTTTGATGCCAGAGTGTGCAGTCTTCAAGACATACATGTACAGACATCCCTGTATGTTATACAACGTGTTGTGCAGTATATCAGTATGTGTATTTACTGTGGAAAGTTCAATCAGCGTGATACAGAGTTTGGCCAAAATACCTAGTATTCCTAATTTGGGTTCTGATAAGTCAATTGCGAATCTATCCATAAAGGAAGAAGTGAAAACCAACAAAAATATTCCTTTAATTTAAAATGATAATAGGTAGTACATCTCAGATGCTGGCCACCAAAACTTTTCCTCCAAAATATTTGGTTTTGATGTCATTTCATGAATGAAATCAAATGGTTTTGGAAATAGCTGTGAATTACTGCTGTGATATATGGATAGCAGAGTCTTCTTTTTACGTATCCGATACTCCGCCATGCTATTTTTGATAGTTGAGGTTATTATTCCCTCTTGGCATTATCTTGAGGCTCTATAACTTACTTTTTAGTACCTATGTATTTCGGTGCTTCTTAGTGCATATACTGTATGTTTCAGGGGGTCCAGCTTCGACCACCCACTGGGTAAAGTAATGTACGCGTAGACCTCAGTTAACTCACAGATGAAGTAATCCCGTGCAAGCTGTACCGAATTCTATCGAATGGAAAACCATCATACGAGGCTCGTAACTAGGTAACCAGATGACCATGTTAGCCTTCACTCTGGGCAACAGATTCCTCCCTCATGACAGACCACTGTTAACAATAAGACATCTTGGAATACGAAGGCTTCAAAAACCAAAAGTATTACCGAACCTCTGAAATGGTGTAACATACCATCAAGTCATGATTTAGAGCGCAGAGATATACAGGGAAACGACAGGACCAATCAAATTCTTTGGATACCCTCAGGATTTTGGAGGAAGGGTTTGGCGCTTGGCAAGGGTGGCGCCCGCAGCGTTTCGGCACCAGTGAGTGGAAAAGGGGTGGATGGGATGGGGGGAATGGGGTGGGGGCTGGGGTTCGAATGAGTGTGGGTGCTTTTGAGAGGGGGTGAGGCGGAGAGAGACTTCGGGTACACCACTCGACCGCAACGGGTCGAGTAACCCATTCTGGGAATTGGGAAGCGGGCAAGCGTATTGATGGCTGACGGTGTTGAAGGAGATTGGCCGCTGTAGCGCAGACGGACTGGATTGGATTTTACAAAGGGTTTTGGGCCAGCAAACAGAATAGAAGGTGGCACACGGCAAAGGGGTGGTAGGTCTTGGTGCGGAAAATTCGGGAATCTGGAATTTTATCTTTTGGGTTCCTCCGCGCGATATTGAAGGATTACAATGCACTGACGCGCAGACGCAAAGCAGAACGAGCGTGGATGGTTAATGTTATTCCATTGCGATGATATAAAATACAATCGGAGGACGCTGTGCCAAATAGGATAAACGAACGGGTATAAAGCTCAGCCTACGTCTTAAAGGTGGGAAAAATAATTTGACAGCAGGGTAATCTCTACATTCATTGTTTTGCTACATTTATTCGTTCATAGCTGAAATTTGTTACAATTAAAAAACATAATATTTACCTACAGTTGAAATAAATTGTGAGGGAAATTAGTATGTATGATGATTAAATACAATGTATATCACACAGGTTTTTGTGTAATGCGTTAGGCTAATTACTTCACACATGATGGAGACAGGTTTGTTAATGTTTTAATAATCAAAATACTTAGAAGTAGGCATGTACCCTTTATGAGAAAAACAATATTAGCACTTTTACACAGATTTATTTAAACGTACTTTTAATTTGTAGTAAGTTACAAATAAATCTGTAGAAAAGTGCACATTTTGTTTTTCTCATAATGAGGAACTTCCATTACGATACATCTCGCCTGAATTTGTTTAATATGTAACCTTTAGGTTAATAAAGAAGTTTTCACCTATTTCTCAAGCGCGAATTGAAAATTTTTGCATCAATAATAGTATATACAATAATAATAACCTCAGATTAAATACCGTTGCATACAAAGGGTTGGATTCTCAAGGCAATATATTTCAATATTATTGATATCACGTTTCAGAATCAAGGTAAATTCTAAAGAGCTCGCTAAATAACAGTTATAGTGGTAACGAAATGACTTCCATGATATCGTAGAAAATATATCAAGGGCATTAAGGGTTAATAAAGTGCTGTAAAAAGACAAAATTCAAATGGCTTCACTAAATATGATGAAAATTGAACAGAAATATTTCCTACAATTTATATTCCAGGTAAAAGCTTAACAAGTGAGACAGTCAAATTGTGTTAGATTACGCTCGTGTTTATCGAACGACATCAATATAAAAAATAATCAGACCAGTTATTTTCCGTAACAGTGTGTGGTACCGTCGGGCGAATCTTTCATTTTATCTCACTTAGGTTCAAATTCACCCTCGTCAAAGTTGATTTGCACATTTCCCGCAGGAAATCCGGTCCACTCCGGAGCCAAATCACCAGGAGGGAGAGGCGAGGTGGGCGTCGGTAGCTGAAGCTGGGAATTGTGTGAAAGGAGGATGGAGGAGAAGGGGGTTTGTGAGGGGGGGGGAGGGGGAGTATCGCCGCCTACGTGACAGTCAATTTCTCCGTCTACACGGAAACCATAACGCCCGGTCCATTGTTGAATCCCCGACTCCCGCCGATGATGCTTTTCTCGCCTTTCTTCCCAAAGAGAGGATACGCTCCCCGACAACACCCAAAACCCTCGATCCCCTTCACCCTCTCGACGAACCTGGTGGGCGGTAGGGAGGGGGGCCGACGACTCCACCCTGCGGCAATCGCCAGCCCTTTTATGCATTCCCACCCCTCTCTCACCCGTAGCCCCGTCACACACTCCCCCGAAGTCTATTCTTCCCATGCCCCTCCCTCCTCCCTCTCAGTGCATATGATACCTACAACCCTCTCTCCCCGTCCATTCCAGTCGCCCTCGACCCGCTTCCCCATCATCTGAGGATTGGGGGAAATAGGGTGGTCATTGCATTCTAGACAAATGGAAATAAGATATTTAATAATTTAATTTGGCCTGGGAAAAATTATTTTATCGAGAAATTTGGTTACGAGCGCTTTTGGGTATAAGAAATTTTCCTGGTATCATGATTAAAGGCTATTATTAGGAACATATTTAATTTAAATAAATCGAATGGAACAATCTGCCGAATTGTTACTAAATCGAATATAAAATAATGTAGAAAATTATGGGAGAGAAGGAGAAATAATCATGTAATGAGAAGTCATGAAATAATGATTCCATTCGTGGTTTTTGGGTGGTTGGGAGGGGTTACACTAGTAATAATTTATTTAGGCATTAACCAGTTTTCGAATTACGAGGTATCAATGAAAACACCTTCAAGGAGAAAGGGGAAAATACTAAAAGGAAAGACAAATGCTACCAGTGAAAATACTATATTCCACGTCTCGCAATTGGAGACCTGAAAGTTAGTGCGGATTAGTTGCAAATTAACTATAAAGTGCTCCACTGGTTTTGTTAGTTTTTGGACCAGACAAATTAGGTGGATGGTGACTGAGCTCCATGTGGAAAACTTGGGTTGGATATGATTAGAAAACTATTGTACACGTAAATATGATTTTACGAGAAGGGGAAATGGCTGTAATAACTAAAAACAGTATGTATTATTTCAGTCAATTTCGTCATGATCATTTAACTTTCTGCTTTCTCTGTGACATTTTTAACTCTTGCGAGAGTATGCTAAGTGGTAGATCTCTTTAGGCTTAATGCCATTCACCGATCCCCTTCTGCGTTGGCTTTTTTCTGCCATCACCAATCCTAAGTGTCTCATCATGGTCTTCGATCGATATTTTCCAAAGCGGATATGTGTATACAAGTACTAGTTCGTATCTCCGTGCGACTTTAAACCATTGTGCGTATCACATAGCTAAATGTATGAACAACTTCTGATTGTGATGATGATACAAAATATATTTCTATTTTAAAGTTTTGGATTGCAGAGTTGCTTGTCAATATCTTATAAAATGTTCATCCATCCATCGGCAACTTCGAAAACGCAATGCGGCACACCCTCATTTTGCAAATAATCGGTATTATTGATCCATTTAACCTATATTTGGATTATTAAATGGATATAGTTACAAAGCACGTAGAAAATCACGTTATAAATAATATAGCCTATATAATATATAATATTATAGCGTTATAATAATATAGCACACCCTCATTTTGCAAATAATCGGTATTATTGATCCATTTAACCTATATTTGGATTATTAAATGGATATAGTTACAAAGTACGTAGAAATCACGTTATATATAATAAAGCTTTTCTTCGTGCATTGATTATTTCCTATGAGAGAACTCTCTCTTTTAACTGATATTTTTAAATATATTTATATATATGCTTATATGTTTATTATTGTATGCTTGTCTCAAACTTAATTAATGCTAAATGCTACTCATCCCCATCCGACGCACAAATAATGAATTCATGTTTATTATCATATGAGTAGTAGCAGCAGTCCTTGAATGTGGGACCTCCAACGACTGAGATTATTCCAGTACTCGTATGTCTTTCCGAAACTAAAATGAAATCACGTAACTCCATCATTCTACCAGAAGCGAATCGATCCAGCTGACGGGAAAGTCTCGAGGGTTTTGTAACAGGAGAATCCATTATCAAAATCTCAATTCGGAGTACTTAAGCTGACCTGCACTGTAAATGTAACATTTAGTCTAAAAATTCAAAGCAAATTATTTAAACCTAAAATTCAATCAGCGATGGTGGCATGAACTTTGGTCGTATTAGTTATACTGGTAAAAGGTAGGAAAAATCGTTTCAAATTACTATTCCGAGGAAATTTTGCTTTTCATTTACGCCCTAGGGGTAAGGTGGTAGAAGAGACTCCCTAGTCTCAATCTCGCCCCAAAATAAAGATGACCATCCATCTATATATCTTCTGGCATGACGTCTTCCTTGTTGCTGTCCTACTTGTTAGGAGTATCGGCTACTCATTCCATCTCAAGGAACTAAAATTTAGAAAAATGTGAGGAATGTCGATCTAAATTGGAACAACACTTTAGATACCATAAAAAAAACTTAACTCCTTAAGAAAAACGGAAAACCATAAAAAATCAAGAATGATTTGGCAGGAAGGGATCTGACTTAACTAGTACACCTTCGGGTGTGAAGTCTAAGGGTGTAATCGAAATTAATTTTTACGCGTAAGCTATTGGGGGGTTACAGCTCCAAGAGAGGAGAATCATTGTTATCATTCATATAGCTACATCACTTGATGTTCAATTCATCTCCGTCTTTTACTATATCTGACCTCTGGACTTCGATTCCCTGCACTAGATTTCTGCATCACACGCCCTTCACTCCATTTTCACCCGCTTCCTCTTCTCTCTCTCTCTTTCTCCTTCTCCTTCCTTCACTTTTCCTTCTCCTTCCTTTCCTTTTCCTTCTCCACCCCTGGGCCTTCTCCACAGCCGAAGGGAAATCAGGGAGAGTGTCAGCGACAGACGCCAAGTGGGCGAATCGGGAGAGAAGGGGTGTGAAGAGGGGGTTGCGGGCGGGCGGACGACAGCGATGTGGTGCGGGGGGAAAGAGGGAGGTTGGATGGCGTATTGCAAGCATGTTGGGGTGGTGTGTGTATAAAGGGGAGGTGTGAGGAGGAGGCAGGGATAGGGTGTCGAGCAGGGGGTGCCAAAGCGTTGAGCGAACCTGTTTTACGTGCGTGTGCTTGTGTGTAGTCCCGGTATGGGGAGGATGAAGGAGATTTTCTGACTGAAGAAAAGAAGGGGGACGAAGAGGATTCGTAGGATTTTAACGGAGGGAACTCGGGAGGGGGGAGGTTTGCTGATGGATGGGTACTCCCTCCGATCTCTTCCTCCCGTGCAGCATTCTTTAATTCATACTCCAGGAAAAAATCGGGATTTTAGGATAAATCAAGCGTGAGAGCGAATAGAAAAGAAATATATATAGGTGCACAGAAATCCTTCTCTCTGTTCAATGGATCGTCTTCATTCTCCCCGATTTGGTTCACCATCTTTTCAGGTATTTCACCGCGGAATCCGACTCAGACAGAGAAACACTTTCAAAGAAGCGATTAACCTTCTCCTCCAAGAAGTTGGGCACGTTGAGACTGGATGCGATATATTTCGGGAATGTAATACGTGCACCAACATCAAAACATATTTGCACAAGTATGTTTGCTAAGAAAGTTACACAGTGACTTGGAATGGAAAATATTAATGTGATTTATTGATGTAATGGAAAATACTGGAGCTTGGAACTATTACATGATTATTCACTTTAACTACCTAAGACGTCATGAATAAGATGGATGTTTGCAATGAAGGTTAATATATATTTCGTCAACTTTTAGTACTTTCTATTATCTTATAGAGTTAAAGTTTTTTGGAGTTTCACATGAAACTGTAGACGTATTTTATCGAAATTACTCTGCTATAGGGAGGATGGTGAAGGATCAGGTTGGGGTAAAAAGGTTATACTTATGAACTACGTTTCCATGTGTATCAGTATAAGAGTCAACATTTCAGAAACAACAAATATGTTTTTCGGTTACGGCACAAAAAAGTAAGTCGATGAGTAATTTATTTGTTTTAAATAATCTCATATTTTCCTCCATTATCGTTTGATGGTATTTTTACCCATTCCTTGAACATTTTGATACAATATTGTTGCAGGTATGACGCTAAAAACTACGTTCCATTGACTGTTAATCAAAATTGTCGCAAATTAAAATAAGGGACACAAGTTTGCTGAAATTTTACGCCACTGTCTAAGATTTTATCGTAATTTTCTTTGTAATGAAAGTGTGCTTAACAATATTGCATATTATTTTGCCCCTGACTTTAGTTGCCACTTGATCGTAGCTGTTTTGTCCGTTTGGTGTCAGTTTGAGTATGAAATAATATATTGATGCTCTCAACTGCCCTAGCAATGTAAATAATTTTTCGTAAATTAATTACGCGTTTAAAATTTTTTGCTTTATTAACTAATTAAAGTTAAATTATTTGGAAATTTTCTTTTAAGTTTTGGTGAACTTTGAGGGTGCATCACAAAAAAAATTAAATGACAACCATTTTGATAATATATGATATATCTCAATGTATATTCTGGTTGTGAGGATTTGCACTAGGATTTCATTCGATCGTTAATAGTCGTCAATAGCGACACCGATCGGAAAACCGGAAGGAAACTTCATCCATTCCTCCTGTCCTTCGGGGGAATGGGAATTCATAAATGGAACTCTTAAGAGTCCGGTGTGCATCCATTGATTTGAGCAACGGTACCTAGCTCCGTGCACAAAAGAGGTTGGTCGCGGATGGAATGAGAAATTTGGGCAGGATGTATCCAAATATTAGAAGGGGAGGAAAATTGGAAGATACGTATTCCGAGAATCGGTCAAGAGCCTAAACTTAATACCACTCTTCTTCCCGAATTGGGTAATTGAATAAAGAAAAGGAGGGATGGGAAAAATCAATGCAGGAGAGGACACAAGAGCAGGAAGTTGTTTCCGCGAGTTCGGGTTTGCAAGCGAGGCTTTCGCCGTGGCGTTATAAAAGTTCAGTCTTTTGAGCCGGCTCACTTCACAACAAGTAGACAGGCAAATCTTTGGGTCACTCTTCACCTCTCCTCTCCGGTTAGATTCATGGATTTCTTCCTGTGCTTTTATTTTCCTTCACGGGCTCCCGCCTTTCTTTTGGCACTGCAAATACATCCTCACACACAAGCTCACCTCTCTTTCTCGCACACACCCACACATGCACACAGGAGGGACAGTGGGAAACGAACAAAAAACATTCGGAAGCGTAAAGCCAAGAGAGAAAAACCCCCACACTCTTCTCCTTCGTGCTCTCCCTTCCTCAGTCTTCGGGTTGTAAGCAGATACTCTCCCATCCCCGCTTCCACGTCTAAATTTAAGGCGTGTCCTCGCAGTCCCTCGGACAAACCCCAGGGTGAGGGAGGTCTCAAAATCATGGATGCCGGTTTGAGGCTTACCATTTAACGCGGGTCAAGTGAGTCTGAAAAGAGGGAAGAAGAAAATGGGAATACTTGAAGGAGAAGAATAAGGAGAAAGAGAGAGAGAGAGGGGGAGGAGGAAGAGAATGATCCACGAACAACGGAATAATTTTTGTTTTGCTTGCCGACGTTTTTTTGTTTGCGTAAACGGGATTCCCGAAAAAATCTCCATTTTTGGCACACCTGCGAATGCGTGTTACTCGTCCACTTTCCCGGCACCCCCTCCTCTTGGACCTCTAGTATTTTCCTTCCGCCGAAGACTTTATTGACCTAACCTTTTCACGCCGTCCAGGTTGGAGGGACATCGCGAAAAGAAGACTGAAGGTACGAACTAAGACTGGAATGACGGGAGGGGGCTAGGGGGGAAGGGGTTGAAAGCTTCAGGCTGACGCAGAAAACCGGAGTGATGAAACGGACCGCCCCCGCTTCCAGACCAGCCACCCGTTGACGTCGGTGTTCCGCGCGGGCCAAACTCCATTTTGGGTGAGGGACGAGAATTGCCGACCGGCGGTCTTGACATTCGGGACTTCCGATGCGGAGAGCCACGTGACGAGGAGTGTGAGGTGGAAGGTTGAAGATTCACCAGAGGGCATCTGGGCCGGACCCTTAATTATCCGTTTCCCGGGTGTGTTTTCGGTCGATGAGGTTGGAATCCTTTCATAGATACCCAACTCCGTTTCCCAGAGTCCCTCGGAAAGACTGGACACTGCGGATAACAGGATATTTGAAAGAAGAGAAGAACTGGAGAAAGAAATGAATGGAATTAAGTGTAAGGCACACCTTTCACAGGACTCTTCCCCTCTATTTTGTTCAGCCCACTTATTTCTTCGTGGTCAATGTCCAATTTATACCTGGCAATTTGAGAGAAGCAATTTGTCCATTCCAAATGATAAGAGTTGAGACGAAATGGTGGTATCGTCGTTGTCGGTAATTGTTGACGTGAGGACGAGGGTTATAGGTAATTCTTTCGTGGTACTTCAAGAATAAAGTAGCTTCAGGTGTGGATTTTCAGAATTCTACTAAACACAGGGATGAGGTGATTGACAGGAGTATCGAATTCTATGGCTGTTCCCTCCCCGTGAAAATCACTCTATTTATAATCATATTTTTTATGTTTTGTCGTGAATTTTTTACTTTTTGAGGTAAATAATTAACAACTAAACCATGATGATATTTTTAAAATTGTTAATATAAACCATGAAGTGAACACCTCGGCGAAGAATCAAGATTAATTTGAGCACGTTATATGCAAATATTGAAAATTGCTCCGTGTCCATTCTAAGGTTTGCCGGTTTGCCGTTCTACAGCGGCTTACGTGTTGCAGTTACGCCTGTGATATTTTAACAATTACTTCTAAATGTGATGATAAATTATTGATGACTGACCGTCATTAAATGAGGATTTTTAGCTGAAGTGAGAAATGTATGAAACCCGCAAACATTCCATGGACTTATATTTAATATTGCACTCAACCAATCAGTTAGTCAATGGTACATTGAAATTCTTTTTTAATCAGGGAAACTGATTTAAATTATCGACCTCTGGTAACTATCTAAATTATAAAATATTTTAAACATCTTAATTAATTTCCTTGAGTCACTTACGTATTCTAGATTACGGAAGGTTTAAGTATGATTGATACTTTATGGAAAAATGAGTATTTAAATTGATCAATCAATGCTTTCTTTTGAATACGATAAAGAGTGTTTCTTTGTGGACTTGAACAGCTGGTAGTATTTCTAAATACGAGTATGTCTATGGAAAGATTATATATAACGAATGCTATGCTATATACTATGCAAAATTAAATTACTGTATAAAAAATTCTTAGAAATCCTTCAGCACATGAATTACGGAGAAGATGTTTGGTCCAACGATTTTCTTTACCCTTCATATTCCCCGTTATTTTTTATCCCCTCAACCCTATGCCAACTAACCTGACACCAAGCAAACTTTTTCAACAATGCCGTAACCCCTCCCAGCCCGCTACTTAATCACCTTCCTAATTACCCAGTGCCGTTCTCCCCGTTCACAATAACCATTCCCCCACTCCTCTCCCAACTAATCCGACACCAAGCAAACCTTTTACAACATTGTATTAATCTCTCTTCCCAGTCTTCTAATATATCAATATTACCAATCCTCCTTCTCCGCCTCCAACCATAAACTTTTAGTCCCTCTCTTACTACCTCAACCAATCCTTTCCTTCCTACCTCCTCAATATTTTCCACCAAGTCACGCCAGAAACTGTTTTTTATATATATTTATATGGATAATGGTTCCATAATCAATCTCACCATATAATGTATAGAGAAATACTCACAGGAAACCGAATGATAAATTCATTGAATTTCCGTTAACGATCTTCGTCAAAAATATTTTAGATGTAAATATAAGTTGGTAATTTTAGGCATGATCCATTTTAATAGCGAAATTTATGTTTCGTAAAGCCACTTCTCTCTAAGTCATTTGAATTCAATTGAGATATGAATCCAGTCATCTTTCAATTTGATAAATCACCATTTGGTACCCAAAGAAAACTGTACCAACCCTCTTACATAATTCCACAGGTGTTCCACAATTTATCTTGAAGGTTTTCGTAGAATCTCATCTCAAAAGTAATAAAATGTTTGTTATATGCGAGAAATTAGCGCTATTGCCTTAAAACATTGTCTTCACTGATCTCGCAGAACTTTGGAAGTCTAACGACAGCAATGTTTTTGAAGAAAATTTTTAAATAAATACTTCTTTATTAAATAACCAGTGTAGTCACGGCCCACCCGACACATGCATTTCACGTAGTTGTTCGAAATATTAGATAGTTTTGGATACCTCAGGTAACCTGGGAAAGTAATTGAAACTCCCCGTTTAGCACCTTCATAGAAACAATAATTTAAATCTCGTGATGGATGATTCCTCCCTCACCCTCGCGAGAACCCAAGAAGCTCACAGGTTAACTAAACGTGAGGATGAGAGGTCCCTCGGTATTTCGTCGAAGGCAAGAAGAAAAGTAAGACCACAGAGGAGGCAACGTTAAGCGTCGAGTCCAAGAGACAAAAGGAAATTCCTTGCGGTAGTAATTGCAGAGGGCTTCAATAGTTGGGAAGAGGACTGGCGGGGGCGGGAGGTGAAGAAAGGAGAAGTGGGACAGAGGAGAGAGAAACAAGGGTAGAAGAGAGAAAGAAATTAGGGGAAGAAAACAGGCGCGCGCTAAAGAGACATACACACACACATACAAGCGCCCCGACTGAAAAGCGTACAAGCACAAAAAGAGGGAAAGGATTTGGAGTGAGAGTCAGACAGGCTGCTTGTAAACAGGAGGGGGAAAACGACATAATTAAGAACAATGAAAGAAGGAAATAACACACAATGGAGAGGGGAAAGGGGAAAATGAGATGAGAAGGGATTCGGGGAATAAAACTGAAAAGGAAAAAAATTGGGCGAAGCAAGGACCGGAAAAGAAGAAAAACAACACCCTTGAAAGAAGAGATAAAAACTTTTTAAAAAATAATAATGGTGAGGGGGACAAAAATACGCCTAAGGCAGTGGTGTGTCCTTGCGCGAGCAGAACACAAGGCCTGACAATTATTGTATTGTCCTTAAAAAAAGGGGGGGGGGGTTGTGCGTGCCTTGAATGAAAGGCGGGAGGGACGTGCGGACATCATGTCGCTTTTGTTTTTCAACGCCTCTGTTCCATCACCCCTTCCTAAACCCTTGCCTCCCTCCAACGGCTCAAACCACGTCCGCTCCTTCTAATATCACTCCTTCTCTGACACTGTGGGAAAGTGGATGCTGGATGACCTATGACGTATGAGAATATTCAATAGAGAATGCGATTTGGATGAAGAGGTTATTGCCACTACCGGAACTAAAACAGAACAAGATACGGCCAAATTAAATATTCAATGATTAGCGGTGAGAATGAAATTTATTTAGAAGTAACTATGAGGAATTGAAACAATTGATTGATTAGGATACTGATAAAATTTATATTGCTACATTATGGCCAAACATAACGAAAATATAAAATAAATAATTAGGTTAAAATTAAAAAAATACAAATGACTGCATTATTATTAATAACATTTGTCGAAGAGACACATGATATTTTTGACACACATAACATTCTTTCCTGTCCTGAATTTTTATTTACTTGGTGACATTATTATTGATTTAAAATCTGTTTTGATTAACATTTACTAATAAGTACTAATTTAAGGTCGAAATGCATTATTTCAACCCAGAAAATAAAGCCCATATGGCTTGTGAAAGGCTGCCAAATGTGTTTTTCAAAATTCTTCAACTAAAATTGTCTCTAGTGAGACCTTCAGTAGAAACGTCATTCTGTCCTGCCTATGCCTCAACGTTTTTTTTTTCAAAAATCCATCTCAAAAAGCTTTGTTACGTTCGCGTGGGGCAAAATTCGAATAAGATTCATACCAAAAACGCTCGGGTTAGTTGAAAACTATGCGTGAAGAAAGAGCACATGCCTCGTATGTGGAGATTCTTAATTGAAGAAGTCTGAACATGATATCCCAGCAGTTAGATAAAGTACCTAAAGATAGAGCCAGAGATTTCAACGCCTGAATAGATGGGGGCAGCATACACGCTTGGATCCCCGGTGGAACAATAGGGGACAGATGACGGGGTGTACGTAGGGTGAGCACTATGGAGCGTGCCTTCTCTTCCCAGATGGGGGTAGCCGCTTCGGAGATACAAGGGCTTTCATTCTAACATTTAATGTGGGATCAGCACCGCGGTTAATTAGGGCGCACGAATCAAGTTACCCATTGTTCGTGACAGACCGTCAAAAAAGGAGGAGGAGCTCAAAGGAAAATAGTCGAATAAAAAGAATTTTGGTCTCGTGTTCAAATATTAGTCATGAAAACATTTGGCATTAATTTTCATGCAAAAGGGAGTGGTGATGTCTTTTAGTAGTATCTTCTACAATATAGTTGTAGCGAGTATGATAATCCAATCGTACTCAAATTCAGACTGCATATAAGGATGGATATATTTCCCAGTATATATATGCATAATAAATTAATTATTCATAATTTTGACTTATCACGGACTCGTTTATTTTAATCCATAAGAGTGATTCAATTCATTCATTCCAAAGATCAAACATGATGATATGTCATATGTTATATTTGAAGAAGTTGAGTAATTAATCCATTGCTTTTTAATCCAGTGTAGGGGTATAAATAATTCAGTATTGATACGACGGAATAGTGAATTTCTCCGTATTATAGACCTTTACGTACGAAGTATGAATTTGGTTCCTTATTACGTTCACATTCGTTATTTCACATGAAAAATGTTACGTAGCCAGCGGACTTCACACATTCCGTAATTATTCGCGTTTAAAAAACTTAAATAGGCTTAAAGTTATTCAAAAATAAAGAGACCTTTATTTCATATAACCTTAATAAATACAGGAACAATGAATTAATTACTTTGTCTCCCAAATGAGTTCTAATAGGTTCTAAAACTAAGATGAAAGGAAATCATCTCTTCTTACTGGTAAAAAAGAAATATCATGGTTGAAATTGATGCTATAAAAATGTACTATGATTTCAATCATTTAGAGTTTTCGATGATCAACTTCTGTTTTTTAAATAAATATTCATATTACCTAATAATAGGTTGAAATTATTACTCTATTATTTGTTCTATTTGTTCATACGCTGTCACTGCGTTGGTTGGCAAAAGAAAAGTCGGTGTTATTTCTCGTGTTCGTCGATTATCGTTCTTGAATATTCTGATATTGTAATTTTAGAAGTGGATTATGATGGATTAAATAGCTTTAGTTTTACGAATTAAACGAAAATTTATCTCGATAAAATCCTTAGAGGTTTTATCCGAAATGAATATTCACATAAATCAATAATTTGAGGCTTTAAGGGGTATCTGATTAAAAAATGACTGAATCGTTATATTTCTAAAGGGATTATGCTTAGGGAAATAAGTAAATATAGCTCTTGCAGAAGGGGGCAAAATATTGTTCAAGGAGGCATTTTAATTGTTGTTGGGTAAGTCATTTTTTCATGAATACAATACTTACTCATGCTACGCTTAACAGGGAGAAAACAATAAAATAACTACTTTCCACTTTTAACACGGAATTTACAACTCAATTAATGGCCTTTATTAATTATTTCCTGGATTAAGGCAGTTATCTGTCAAATTCATATGTTTTCTCTTGCTCTAATGCCTTAATACTTTTCCTTATTCACACCTGTCACTGCGTCATGAACCTCATCCAGATTATTCAATTGTATTTCTTCCCAATTTTCCTTCCTTCCATTACTTCGTTTATCAATTAATATTTTTCATAATAATTTCGATCACGTTAATTCTATCTCAAGTCGATATTTTAATTAAAATTCTGCACCCATGATTCCCAGAAGAGTATATTTCTCGAAAAGTTTATTTTACTTTTCGATTACTTCATTCTCAAGTAGCACTACCTTTGGATGAATCTGATTGTTTCCTTCAATACTTCTTTTTGATGATATTTTAATTTCCATTCACCTAATTTTAGTCCTGAGCAGAATTATATTCTTAAAAACTACCTCTTCTCGGCAAAAAACAATATTACTCACCGTCAATTCAAACCAAACTTTGTGTGTATCCATCCCAGTAATATTTTAGCCATTTTAAATCTTCCTTTCAGATATAAAGGAGCAACAGCAACAGGAGCAAGGTTAACAGTTAACTTATTAATAAATTCTGAATGAAACGCCATTGCGGCATTATCAACATTGCGGTAAATCGACTTCTATTGGCAAAACAACAATTGCACACACTTTTTTGTTGTCGTAATTAATGTAATATATAGTATATTTCCATCATTACCTCTGCACTATCACCAAGCCATATTTGTTGTATTAAAGCTTCGAGGACTTAGTTTCGAAAACGTTTTGACCTTATTGCCTTCAGTAGATACCATCTCTTTTTAGCAAGGAATGGTTTTTTACGTATATCCTTCTCTGTAATCCAGAGAGCGCACGGAAGAGGGAGCAGGGACAGATGTAGCGCACCGAATTTTCGACTGCTACTGAAATCAGAAACTGAAACGTTGGATTTCGTTTTGCTTTTTCATTTTTCTCATTCATTTACTTTTTATTTCAACCTCACTCGTGAACCAATCATTTCTATCTCTTTATAGTGAAGGCCTTTTGTCTTTCCGTTGCTTCCCTTCACCTCCTTTCCTGTCTCCGAATTCTAACCGCCCTTCCTGGTCTCCCTCCCTCCACCCGCACCCCTCTTCTCCGACCGACATTCCCTCCCTCCTTCCCTCGCTCTCTTCTCTCCGTTGTCTCCAGTTTCTCAACACCTGCAACCAAAGCGACCAACAGACCGGCCGACGTGGTCCTCCCTTTTTATCTCATTTAGGCCGCGATTCCCTTTTGTCTCTATTCCTTCCTCTGCGGTTATCGTTCTTGTCTATCCACCCAACCCCTGCCCACACAAGAATTCTACGCACCTGGACGTAACGAAAGCTTCGTCGCCTTCCTTTTTAACTTAACCTCTCACCTCTACATGCTGCTGAGACGCGTCTTTTCATCCGGCCTTAAAAGTTGGCCATGGTGTCGTGAGTTGGTGTCACGCCGTCCCGTCAGCTTCTGCGTAGTGAGCGTCCATCCAATAACATTTATAAAAAAACTATGGTTTAGGTAAAGGAAGGGTTAAGAATATTTTTAAACCACCTGTTCGAGTGATGTCAAAATAATAAATGCATATTATCATGGCCTGAACTCAATATGAAATGCTATCAGATGAGTTTTGCGAAAGAGTTCATTTAAATTGTGCACTGATGACATTCATAAGTTTTTTTTTTAGTTTTTCCTATGCGTTCCTTATACTACTAAGGTCAGTCTGACGAGTTGGATGTATGTTTAGTAGATTTAGGTGTGAATTCATTCTTTGAGACCTGTTTCATGATTTCATCATTTCGACCACCGCAAGGCAATATTTAGAAATACGAAGCAAATAAGAGCACTAAGAAGGTTTTCCACTATCAATGTTGCGATGTAAATTGTTGCATACAAATTTTGCATTAAAATCGATTTCATATTTCTCGTAGAATTTAACTTAAAACCAATTAAGTACATTGATGAAATATTTCTGTTGTCGTTAAATAGGCATATCCTTCCTCTTTAATTTTGCTTCATATTCTAAACGTTAGGAGTATACTAAGCAGATACTGCAATACCTTGTCATTGGCTGGCCTTTTAATGTAATATTAACGATAACGTTTTTAGAACATTTGCTATGTAATAAAATTACAGGAAATATACTTATGAAGATTGATGTGTTTATATATGATATTTTTTCAAAAAGAGAATAGATTTGACGGTTATCTGTGAACATTACGTACATATTAGTGTCAATTGTCTTGTTTAACGAAATTGAAGAATGTAGCAATGTTCAGTCTATATCCACCCTAAAAACCAACATAAACAGCTGACTACCAATTATAATAGTATTTTATACCATAGTCGTGTTTTATACCAATACTCGCAATAGATGACAGGTTGATAGAAATAACTTACATGTTTTACTCATAAGGGTCTTTCAACAATCCAGTGGTTGTCAAATATTCCCATTTTTCAACCTTTTCATATATTGCAATTTTCCTCTTGGAGGCCTCGATCCCTCATTATTAAAACTATTTGTGATCTCTATGTTTTACTAAGTCATTCACGTTTTCATTTCAAGTGATAGCCATTCTTAAAGAGTTTTTGGCCGATTTTTACGCCCATTCTTCAAAACATAGCCATACCACTACAGAGCTCTTCTCGATAATATTTGTACCACCGATCCTTTATGTGTCAACTACTTCTCTAATATCTTCAGTTTTGTCTTTTCATTTTGGATATCCTAATTCCTATGCTTATCTCCTCCGTCTCCGCAGCTTGTAATTTCCTTTTCAGGCGTTCACGCAAAGCCTAGCTCCACGTCCGATAATGCAATATGCTCTGTATTCTTGTTGGCAGGATTCTCTTCCTTATTTATTTATATAATTCTGCTCTATATATCATTTAAATAACTCCTTGAGTCTTAAGTACTCTGTATTCTACGTAATATATATACATTTTGGATTTATAAAAAAATAACCTCAAAAGGTTAAAACTGTTTTACGGTCTTGATTGTTCCTCGAGGCAGATCTTTTCCATCTCCTTCTGCTACCAGATATTCAACTTTCTTCATGCTTATTGAAAGTTCTCCTTCAAATGCTTCTAATAACTTTCTTTTCATAAATTTAGCACCCTTTTGGTTTTGAGCAACGACTATCTAGTTTTCGTAAATCAGGAGAGAGTTTTTTCTTCCGTGCCCAAAGAGGACACCCATACCTCCGCAGGATCGATTCCATTGTTTTGATTGTCGAACACATACAGCTCATATATTTTAAAAAGAGATGAGGAAATTCCACAGCCTTATTTAAGTCCTTTAAATCATCAGAATAAAGAAGAGAGATTATTCCCCATGTGAATTACAGTTTGAGACTGTTGGTATGGATGGTGGATAAGGGATGTTAGGTGAGAGAATTTATGCGAATGTGTTCCATACCTTCCCAAAGTGATTAAAAGGTACAGAATCATAGGTCATCACAAGATCCACAACTATAAAATGAACTTCCTGACCCTTAGTGAGTACCTTCTTACTTATTTCCCTGAGGCTAAATGCAGAATCGTCCCCTGGCAAACCCTGCCTGATTTTCCCTTAACTTCCCTGCCATCTAATATTTCAACCTGCTTTTTAATGCTGCTAAAAAAA
>CM073769.1:88352687-88518931 GCA_037158775.1 Hetaerina titia | reverse complement strand
ATAAAAATTAATACGTGTATATCTTCATGGTATACGAAATAAAGGACGGCCGACAATGAGTAGGAGGGAAAAGCTAAGTTTGAGATCCAAGCTGAGGACAAACCATAATAGGAGCAGTCCATTGAACTATTTAAGAAGTAGTGAAGGAACCTGTTCACTACTCTTTCATAATGCGTACAATAGTGCTCTCTTCTCATTTCTAATATACAAATTGAATAACATCTTCTCATTACTCTGTTTTCCTTCCATTTGTATGTTGTAATTGATTGAAATATTGCTCCGTACAGGGACTCACTCACCGAGAAGGTCTTTACATTGCCTTCATAAATCTTATTTTTGGTCAAAATAGCTAAACTGTTTTGTCTCTGTGCTATAAATGTATTTTGAACTACTTTCATCGAGTGTTTGCAATCTTCATCTTCGATTTATGATGAATTAGAGATTGAATTTTCCGGTCCTGGTATTCTTCAGGTCATATTCTTTTTTTTACTCTTTCCATTACGTATTTAGATTTCTGCACGAAAATATTGTCACTCTAATTCCATTGATTAAATAGGACATACTCGGCTATTCTTTATCAATTCATCCTTTTAAGCACTGTAATTTTTCCGTTAAAATTTGCGTCATTAGGCAAACGCTGGTTACACTTGCTATTAATAAATTTTACCACTTTCTAATCGCAGCGTTTTCATTCGCTTATTTTTTAGATAGGTTATTAATTTCCGTTGCTGAGATATTTCTGGTATTTAGTGGCTAAAACATTCGTCTTCACTGAAGTTTATCATTAACCATATACTTTTGTTAGCTATCTTTCTAATATTTTTTTCATTAAAAATTAAACTAAATATTCAGTGTATTTGGATCGTGAAATATATTCATCCAAAACTCTCACGAACTCGTTTATCCTCTTCAATCAATAAATATACCTTGCAACTAAACCTTTCTTCTATGCATCCCAAAAGAGCCTTTCTCGAGAGCTCTCCTTTGTTTCGCCATGAGTGGCATCACAATAAGCCTCCAAGTGATTTCAATGGGCACGGTGTGGATTGAGAGGAGACTCTCTTCCTCGAAAGATCCTACGCTCAATTAAATCTGTTGCGCCTAATTTGTTCTTTCGATATGCTGTCAAGTGATTGGATCCTTTTATCTGTATTTGATTTTCAAAAGGTGATGCTATTGAAAAGGAAGGTCTCCGCCGACGAACTAACTCCGCTTCTCCTTCTGTTCAGTAGAAAACTGGTTTCTCGAGGGAAACGTATTCAAGCATATTAAACTTTAATAATCACATGAAATCAGTTCAAGGATATTCCTGAAGCCAATAGTAAAAATATGCGCCGATTCTCTTCGTGGAGGTAAATTCCATCCTTTTTTATTTTGATTATTCGTCACATTAAAAAAATGAGAAGACAATTCTCGATGTGTAAGTGTTGATGAGTTCTCAATAAGCAGAAGCTTTAAATTAGAACTATGTGAGAGAGAAAATTAGAATAAATTATGTGTAAAAATATGTTAATTTAACCGTACACTTTGAATGCAACGAACTTGAAAAACATGTAACTGTTGTAAGATGATAATAGAATGATAAGTAATACATATAAGATAGTAAAATGAAGTACTTAAAGTGCCCATTTTCAATTTCTTCTATATAATATTTCTTTCCGGCTATCATGAAAGCTGAAGGTTAAGTCTAATGTTATAATCGCATTAGTCAGGGTTACCATCCTGATAGATACACTGTTCTCATAAATGCACTCTAAATATTACAACCTACATATACGAGAAAATTAGAAGAAAACGTAGAAAATACTATAATTCCTAGAAACAAGAAAAATCTTGTTTTCGCTAACAGTGTATAGGATCCGAATGACAAATGCTTCGTTAGAGAAATTGAGAAGGTTCAACCCAGAGCAGCTCGTTTCGTCGAAAACTGTTACTATAAAACGAAAAGCGTTAAAGAAATGTTTCAGTAGTTGGTAGGGAATCATTAGAAGAAAGACGATTTAATGCTAGGTTAAACTTACTAAATAATTTCAGAGCAGCATGTTTCAGCGCATGTTGAGGTCTCACAAATTATTCGCACTCCAACATACATTGGTCGCTTGGATCAAGGATATAAAATTCGGGAAATCGATAACAGGACTAGCAGACTCAAGGACTCCTTCTTCCAACATAAGGAATAGTAGCTGTAGGGTTTTTAGCAAAAATTCAACTTGCCACCCGCAGCGTCTAGGGAAAATTTAGTTTAACTCAAATGCATGCACTTTCCCTAATAGCGTGTATTTTGCTGTCAAATCCCTTCCCGCATGACGGCATGGGACCGCCATTTAATGAATATAGTGCTCGTTACAGCATTGATTACCCTGCATTTTTCTTTTCAAGGTTTCCTTCACATCGTTCGTCTCTATCTGTACGGCGACACCTCCGCTACCTAAGGCGGTGTGTTGCATTCCCTACCTGTATCTTTGGGGGCGGGGACCATGAGTTGCATGTCAATGTGATGGTGGAGTTTCCCCTTCTTATTTTTCTGTTTTGCGTGATCAGTCTTGTTTTGGTGGAGGCCTGTCGAATGAATAGTTTTGGTTCATTTTTATTCCCTTTTTTCGCATAAAAAAGAAGTCATTTGCTAAATGAATCACCTCTTGTTTCGTATTGGTCTTCCTCCAGCATGTACAAAAGTTTGCACGTTATTTGGTAGTGTTTTAAAGAATATTTTTCCCTTTTCCCTTCCACTCCCATTTCCTCCCTTATTACTCATCCTTCTCATTGGTAGATCACAGCGCCCTCTGCGTCGCCACCAGACTATCATTATTCTTAAAGAACATTTCTTTGACAAAACCTCAATGTTCACCAGACCACTGCATGTGACTACTAAAAACGAAGTTGTTTCTTCCAGCTAACGCCACTACTCCCACTCCGCTAATTTAGTTGAGCGCTCTTCAGTGTTTTTGTAAAACTAGGGAGTCCATTCTGTCCCATCCTGTATGTCCTCTGACGTATTTAGTGCTAATTCTCGTGTATGCTGAATGTCATTCATTGTTTCTTCTTCTTTTTTATTATGCCAAATACTCGTATATTCCGAGTGATCTTCTATCAGCAGTTTATCATCATAACCTCTCTGCTTCACAAACTGTGTCAGAAAGACAGAAAAAAGGAAAGGACTGGTCGGTTGTTTGGTAACACCAATGGATTTAGCACATGCTATTTCGGTTCTTTTGATGCGGTAGACATTCAGGGAAGAACTACTCCTCTTAGTAATGAACACAACAGCCTTTAATAAAGGAATTGTGATTAGACTCAGGTTTCGGAATTTTGAAAATTTCGGGAAACTATATAAGTATATCTCCTACTCGTATATCTCCATTTCTTAAGCCTAACTCATAGTCACTGACATCATGAAAGTTTGAATAAATACGAAGTTCCTTTGTTTACCATTACTCAACAGCATAAGCGATAAAATTTCTGGAAACAACATCTCATGCAAAGGGATAAATATGAAAAACTCTCGGACATACCGAAGTGCGGGATCAAGCAGCAGGAACGAAGAGGCTGCAGGCCTTGTTATAAAGAGAGGAAAACCTCAATGTACAGCATGGGAAAAGGACTGTGGGAGTAAAGGATAGTATAGAAAACTCGAGAGGTTCGCTTTGAGTGATTACGAATGAGTGGGACGGAAGGACGAGGTGGAAGAGGCAGGTTGGGGACACGGTTGTCGCATGGAGATGTCACACGCGTTCTTGGGGCACGGCGGAGAATCCGAAAAGGCAAAATCCCGCATTCAACAGGGGAAAAGAAGAAGAAGAACGAAGGAGTAAGTGCGGGGGTAGGTTGACCCCTTAAAAAATTGAATAAAAAGTTCTTGGGACGAGGAAGTGATTGAAGAGAGGAAAGGGAGAGACCCAGAGGAGACGCGAGGATGAAAAGATACCAGCCACTCCAGAGTCCTCCATGTGCGAGTGTCCCCAGACATCTTCCCATTTTGTCCTCTCTTACCCCCACCCTCATCCAGCACGGCTATCAACATTCCCCACCGCCGAATAACCCACCACTCCTTCACCCCCGGTCCGCCGAATGAGAAAAGGGGATAAAAAAAAGAAGAAAGATGTCCGAAAGGTTCAGAAGTGGGGGCGGGACTACGTACTACTGCTACCCCTCGTACAATTACACACAACGAAAATGTCCCAGTTTAGGAAAGAGGGAGGGATCTGAAGTGGACGGTGACAACATCTGAAACATCCCCATTCAACTTTTACCCCAAACTAAACCAAACCGCTCGCCCTAAAAAGTGTCCCCTGACCCTCTCCCCCTCACCTGATTCACCGCGCCCAGCTCCATGTCTCCGCACGGCTCTTCCTTAGCCCTCCCCCCCCTTCACTGCCCCCTCCCCACCTCTCACTGTTAACCACGGAAAAGTCCGTGGCCGTCGAAACGAGCACTCGAGTCTCTCCCTCCTCCTCTTACCTCTCCCCCTCCGGTTACCCAACTTCCCTTCCCAAACTCGCATTCGTCGTGGAACAATTGAGTACCGACGACCCTTTTGAACAACGATGTGACCGCATCGCGCCAGGATCACTCGCGGAGGCACTGGTTTAAGGTGGCCGGGAGTCCTGATTTCCACGATTTCCTCCCAGTTTAGAAGTCTTCTTTCTTTTGTTAAGATTTTAAAAAGTTGTATCAATGCCCAAGTAGTGTTTACCAGTCATGGAGAAACGAAACTGTTAACTCAATGAACTAAAAATTAAATGCCGTACCAAGGCAGCAGCAATGTTCGTCAGTAACGTACATTCCAAATAAACGAGCTGTAATGCGATCTCACCCATGGAAACAACTTGAAAATCTACATCTAACTCTTATTGATACCCCGCAAGCCGCCGCAAGGGCGTTTGGCGGGGGGTGTTAGGGCACCACACTGAAATAATTAAGAAAAAACCGCAAATTTATCCAATCCACAAACAAAGCATGGCATGCATTCATGCAACAATTCTGCCAACCCACACACAAGCAAATACTCCAACCTACAAATGTAAATTAAATATTTTTTACTATTATGATTCCTGATTGTCTGGGGAAAGAATGGGTATTTGTATGTGTCTGTACGGGAATTATCTCCCTTATTTTATCTTTGTGGTCTGATCTACCTAAGTGGTGTGGGGCCATTATAATTCCTTTCATTTCATCGTTAAACTCGCTGGTTGTGAACCTTTCTAAAAGTGTGTCTCGCTTGTTGTCTTTGTATTTTAAGTGGCTCCCAGCCTAAATCCACTAAAAGACCTGCCATACTGTTGTTCTTATTATAGCCTTTTTTTAACGAATCTGGCAGAGTTTCTCTGGACACTATCTAATTATTCGTGGAAGGCTGTTCGGGTTTTCCACCGGGTCAGGTTCTCCATATTATCTAATTATTGTTTTTCCAAATCGTCTCTCAAGGATCCCAAATACTTAGGGCATATTTCAAATGAGGTCTAACTAGAGCAAAATAACAAACTGGTACATTACATTTCCCCACCACCAGTAAATGAAGCCGAGTTTCTTTAAAGCGGATCCACATATTCTCCTGATATATGTTCCCCATGAAAGGCGTGACATTAGAACTATCCCCAAATATTTAACTTGATGGCCGTAGTTAGCACTGTATCCTCTATTTCATAGTTTATGTCCTGTTCTCCACCTCCTTTGTTCCAAAATTTCAAAACTGCGCATTTGTATATATTAAGTATTAATCCCTATTCCTTGCATCAATCCGAGATTGTCTAAGGAAAACCATTTGTTATCTGCCACTACTTCAATCAATATAAAATACTTATCATACCATAATGGTATTTAAATATGGAAAATCAGTGTTAGTGCCATGAAGTATTTTCATGCCTAGTGCCTTCATTTGGTGAACAGACTCCGTCCTCTTCAAATGGCTAAACTTCTCCGTCGACTCAAAGTATTTCTTAGGAAAGATTATATCACAGAAATTGAAGCTGCCGTGTAACTATCTAGACGAAGTCAAAGACAAAGTATGCCTTAGTGTGAACACTACCCCCCGCCCCATATTTCCAAGTCTGATAACTTTATCAAATGTATTAAAGAAGCTCAGAACGTATTTTACTGCCTAACTCTGACGTCAAAGTCAGGTTTTTATTATAAATCTTGCTCCTTTCAAGGGAAACTATGGAAGCTTCACTTGGAAAGGAAGATTCACCTCGTGTTTGAATTTATTTGTACGCCAGAAGAATGGTATCCGATGTAGGTAGATCCTGCTGTCTGTAAACTGAATCACCCTACAAAAACGCCTAAAACTTGCTACACTAGTGATAGATGCGCATGCTTTAAAGTCACAGAAATAAGAATAATTAAATGAAATACCCGCGTAATATTATTTAGGTCTGATAAAACAATTCCCTATCCATCCTTTTACAAATATAAAGAAATAATATAATCCAAGGTCGCACTGGTAGTTCTTAATCTTGGGGTAAAAAACGTGTGGACATGATTTAAAAAATAGGTTTGCAATAGTTTGATGAAAGTAATTGTTGAATCATTGCATCGTTCATAAAAAACATCGTGGTGCCTGCATATAAAATATACCATTCCGGATTTCATGAGCATAATTTATTTCATTGAATGATTATTTTCTCATGCTAGAAAAATATGTGAGAACGAATAATTAATTTCATTAAAAATCACAAAAGTTGTCTATGAAACATTGGTAGACTCCGTCCTACCATATACAAAATACTACGTCATCCTTCAATTATTACTTAGGTACCTAAATTCAAATACCTTTTATCCGTCGATATAATTAAACCTCGAAAAAATATGATTCTCCTTTGGAAAAGGTTTCCAGACGATATTTTCTGGAGAGCTCGTTCGAGAGTAGGTGCACTTTTTCAACAGTCACGTCATCTTCAAAACGCTTTCCTGGGACAAATATTTAAAATTTGGCATTTTATCGACCAATTAAATTTTAATGGAAGCATTCTATAAATTTAGACCGTGTGCCGGAAATACTAGCATACTAATAATACAAGCAATATTTATATAGCATATGCATGCATTTGACCATAAATTCATTTTAATGAACCAAGTGAGCCCGTGAGAAAACTTTCGTAGCTATTAATCTAAAAGGATATAGGTCCCTTTAGACCCTCTCCGTTATCCTATCCAACCCGTTTTTATCGGAAGATTTGGAAAAACGAAAGTTCATTTATGTTTACTTATTACGAAATTGGACAGGTGAATTACTATATATTGTTTAAGAAAGAGATAATGAAGATAAGCACCATCAATTAAAATGTATTCAAAGAAAAACAAAAAATTAATTTTTGTTGTTTTAGCTCCTCCAATGCACGTAAAATAAATATTTTATTTTTTTAAACCAGTTGAATGTATTATTAATCTCCATTCTGACAATCGATGTTATTTATCCATAGCACTCCATGGTTTTCTTAGGGAAATAATCTTTGTATAGCTTTTACCTTAGCATAACTTTTGATCACTCTTCATCAACTGCACCGGAAACTTTAATTTACCTAATTTTACTTTCAATCAATAACGTGGCAGATTTTATGGATAACAATCGATTTGCTTATGAGCCAAAAATATCTTCAAAATATACTCAATTTTAAGTAGATAGCTAATGCATAATGATACAAGAAAAATCAAATATTTAATTAATTATGGAAAGGTTCTAACTGAACTCTTATTTATCCAATTTTTTACCTAATGACATAAGCAGTAGTCATTTTGACGAACTAGCATCAATAAATTCACATAAAAATAATTATTCTAAGTGTTGATTTGAGTTCGATAATTTTGCAAGGATTGAACATTTACTTTTCGATGATTAAATTTCAACATGAGTTTAAATTATTTATCAATAAAACACACGAATATGCATATATTTCTTATGAAAACATTTTTTAGAAGAAAATCGGGAGGTAATGAAACTTGCGAGAAGAAAGATGTACTTTAAATTTGATATATGCCAATGAAAATATAACACAAATTCAAAAACAATAGAACCCTTCAAAATATGTGCGTGTATTTAACATTAAGGATCACAACAGGTTCCTTAAGCAATCATTCGTATTGGCATGTTTTATAGCCTTACATAGGTACCTTTTTAAAACATATTTGAATTTTTATTGTTCAGCTAATGTTCATATGAGGACATATTTCGTGTAAATGGGCACTTGTGAAAACTAGTTGAAATTAATGAAATCTAGACGGAAGACTGGAAGGAAGGAGATGACGAAGTGGATTAGTGCCACGTTCTGGTCAGACTAGTCCTCTTCCCTTATGCACATGCGTAGCATGGGTGGCACACTGAACCCGTTAACTTGCCTAGTTCGAGGGTCATGAGAATTGTGCGTTAGTTAAAAGGGACCGTAAAAAAAATATAGGGTCTTGCGCCAAAAAGAGTTTCTAACGGTCTAAATGCCGTTCTCTATTATAGATACCCGATTTGCGTCCAGCGAACGGGATACCCTCCGCTTCACCTCAGTCTCCAAATGCCTTTGGACGCAAAAAAGAATTACCACAAAAGGACCGGATTTCTCTTCGGCATATGGCCGAAAAAACCTGTTGAGTAGGTAAATCTTCCGGGGTCATCTTAGAAAATCAATGTGACCATGTAAATCAATGGAGGTTGTATAATCTCTATGCTTAACTACTGAATAAATCATCATTCTCCTACAGGGAATCGGAATTATTCCACCATCAGGATGAAGATTTTATATTTTTGGGTGCGATAAATAGAAAATTAAATTGACTGGCTAAATCTAAGTTCCCATTTGTCAAAGCAAGACATTTTTCCTGATTGAGCATGAACTTTAATGGACATAATGGCGTTTTGAGGTGTATTAATTTTATTCAACGAGACATAATACTCTTTTGTGCGGTAGGAAAGAAGTGCATATGCTGAAGAATGTTCAAGTTGATTAATGAGTTAGTTACGTTGTTTGCTAAATGGCTTAGGCTATTCGTCGTTTTTTCTTGGTCACAGGAGAGACAATTGGAGATATATTTATGTGAATAGATTTTTTGGCAAAATATATCTATCTGTGTTACGAGTACATTGACAATATTTACCTTACGGGTGATTCTCCTTTTGATTCTATTCCTTGCTTCCTTCCATCATGGCACTGTAAAACCTTGGATGTGTGTTTTGAACAAGTTTGAATTTGTGTTCGACTACATAAATAAATTTCAGTGGAATATCATACGTAGGCATGATATTGCACTGAAATATATTTATCATTTCGCTTAGACCTACTAACATATTAACTATTAGTAGGAATGTGTACTATGTGCGTCACTTGAACACTGAGAAAGTTTTTATGCAAATGTTGTGATCTGTTGAAGGTCTGTTGTTATTCCGCTGTCAAGATATTTCCAAAATTTCCAATACAGACGTTTACCAGTAATGAACGGAATGAAATCACATGAGACTTATGTTTACGGAAACGCATTAGCGCAAAATCACCAATAATATTTCATTGGCAATATAATACTGGGGTTACGTCTAGTTTGGTTGAATGGTTTGTCTTCGCATTATTCCAAGAGTACTTCACTACCTTCCCACCCAGAATTTTTCGAATCCAGCAATTTTAACTCTCCTTGCAGAGGTGGAGTTCAGATATCCGGGCAGCAACGACTGCATTCTCACACTCCGGCTGAGCCCTTTTCTCAACCTGGTGATCCTAACCGTACCCTCTCTTCTCACAGACAGACGTACGTATCGTAGGCCTCGACAGTGACCAAAACCTTCGTTCTCCGGCCTCCTACTTCTCCTCCCACGACAAATTTGTTCACCTTCTGCCCGTGGGAGTGAGATTATCTATTCTACGCGCCAAGGATATTGCACGGTAGGTACGCATTCTCATTCTGCGGAATGCATTCGGCAGGGAGCAGGTGAGGGAGAGATAGGCATCGGGGCCGGTTTGTGTCGCATGTGTATACCTGCTGCACACACTCGTGTGAGGATGCGGGCCGAGATCTGCGGTTACTGATGAAGAAGGCTGTATGGGGGGGATCGCGGGGAAGGAAGGAAGGGAGGGAGGGAAGGAGGACGGTGGACCAGTTTTCAATGGGGCGACGATGGAGCATCAGGTGGATCGTGGGCGGAGACACCATCGCCGCCACTGTCGTGTGACCGCACGAGGAGAAGGAATTCAGGATCGACGCTTAAAGAGTCGTATAGGAATGTGGAAATTTTATTTCTGATACTTGAATAGAAAGAAGATTTGAAAAATGATTAGTAAGCCGACAGTAAATTGGTGAGAAACAGTGCTAGGACGATTTCTTCATATATGCAAAAATCTAGCCAGTTGTAAACGTGGAGGTGCAAATCTTCATTCGATTTTTTGGGAATAAAACATGAGGATACAGTAACCGTTATTACAGCTAATCCTGCCTCTGGGGAGGTCAGGTTACTGCAGTAAGATTCGTACCGACCTCCCACACTACCGGCTTAGATCCAAATTTCAGCAGTGTTTCGGGATATTTCCATCTGCCTTGACGTGCGGAGTGAACTCCGGACACATACAAGTATATGTCCGGTATGTTTTCTCTAAGTCCCAAAGGACTTATCGAGAGCATATGTGTTCAGAATCAACCAGACTCATCAACGATTGTGATTTCCTGATGTTTTTAGTTAGAGCGGATCAATACAACGCCTCGTTTCTCCACATCATTTTCTGCTCCATTCGGTAAAACTTATCACGAAGTTGCCAATATATCCTTAACTGCGATAAATATAATATAAGAGTGGTCAGTTTTCATCAAAGTAATATTATATAATTATTATTAATACAGCTGTATTGCACCATATTACTTTTATTTTGTGTTCGTTATAACAATTAAAATTAAGTTCACACAAGTTCCAGAATAAGTCATTTTCAAACTCCATCGTAATCTATGCTTGGGTATGCATTTAACCATTATACTGAGTTTGAAATTGAACCAGAAAATAACCATGGAATTGAGCTTATTAATTTCTTATTGTTGACAGGTGTCGACCTGGAGTGCCATAATTGCTGTATTTTGCGTGAAAACGACAGGCACTTTAGAAAGAACCTCGGGTCATGCGTTCATACTAACATGGTTATTATGGTTAATATGGTTAACTTGAGGATAAAATGAATATATGTATGAGGGATTTGTGACATACGAGTACGTTCGTACGTTCTCCATCTTGGCAATGTATGAGTGATAGAGAGATACTATATTTAAGGACGAATTTGTTTCGATGTGCGGCATCGCTTGAAGTTTTGCTATTCCCTGTCATAAGCTTTACAATTCGGAAGTAAGGATTTATTAGAGTGTGCTCTAAGTAAGTAAAATAGCGCTTTTTCACTTAAGAATTAAACATTGTTATTCAACGAAGGAATCACCATTACCAGCCAGTCACAGTGTACTTTTAACAAAGAAAACATGCTCAGATAATAACAAAAGCTTTGGTAAGCTTTAGTTATTACCTGTGTGTGTGTGTTTTTATAGCTGAAACCCCTGTTGCATTTAAGTTTCTGTTTTAAAAGGAAAAAGCGTCATTTTATGTGCTTTCTAGTTTCCAGTAGAGGTTTTGCATGCATGAGGGACTAATTGAGTGTGGAGATCCCACAGTACGGGGTGCATGAATACCCTCCCCGCGCATTCGATTCCTCCCCGATCCTCCATGTCCCAAACACGCTCACACCACGAGGAGGTGCCGCCACCAGATCTCGTCCCCACGCCTCCCGCCTATCGCCGCCCCTCCAAAAATTCGGTGACCCGGGAGCACGCTCGAAAGGCACCACGAGTGTGTCAGTGGCCCAACCGGAGACCTCTTGTTGAACCCTCGATCCCACGGATTCCTCCTCGCCCGCCCCATCCTTCCGAGCACCCTACGTACCCCTCACCCCATTATATCCAACCCCACACTCTCCTCTCTCTCTCCCCATGGCTTTATAATCTCGTTGAGCGAGTGTCCTGAAAAGAAGTCGGAGTGAGGGGTATCTCCCACCGTCGTTACGTCGCCGATTTCTTTCTTTCCTTCGACCCTCCCCCTCTGCTCCCCTCCCCCCTGCCCCTAAACCCTCCTCTTTTCATGAAAAATATCCGCGACGGAGGGGACGGAAGTCAAAAAAAAAAGAGCATGATGCCCGGACCGCGTGACGTTTTCGTCCTCAAAAAGTTCGCTTTGCGGGAAGGGGACACGACCCCACTCCTCCGCTCTCAGTCCTCAGGTCCCAACCGAGCCTGCCTCCGGAGCGTGTCGAAGGATGAGGAGGGTCGCTCGAATCCACTCGAAATTTAGTCAAAGTGGTCTTCTCCCTCGCTTCTTTCTCCGCAGGCCCGTCCCCCTCTGCTGCTACCGTGTCCAGAACTTTGTGTATCTTCCCCCCCCCCTACAGTCACCTTCCTCGTCGTCCTTCCTCCGTCCTCCCCCACCCTAAAGTCCTCTCTACGACAGTCGGGCGTACCGAGGACGTCACGACGACCTCCTCCTCGTTCCCCACTCGCTTGCTGGGGGCATAACAAGAAAGGAAACGTTATAGACGTCCACCCTTTGCTCCAAATGTCCTTTTTTCCTCCGAAAGAGAGCTTTTTCTCTTCCCCGCAACAGGGCACAGTCTCTGTGGGGCGTGCGCGCATGGCCGGTCAAAAGAGGAGGAGGAAGAGTCGGAAGGCAAGGATAGGGGGTCCTCGAGTGCAAAGCCGTGGATCCCGCCCCGCTAGTTCCTTCTCGGAGAAACTTATCTTCCCCCATTTCTGGATGCGTCGACCGATACGTCGCCGTGCAATTATGTCGCCGCCTTTCATGCTGCTGGACATAAAATAGGAAAGCTCTGCAGGGAATGAAAAGCTGACCAACAGTAAAGAGATGCATCTTGTGGCTTCCTCAGTAACCATTCCAACCTCGACTTTCCCGGTCAAGGTATAATTTTCTTTCATGTTTGATGATCCATATCATTGATATATCCGCCAAAACGATGGAGCAAGATTAAAGACGGGAAGCGGAACGTATTTAGGTGCATTTCTCTTCCGCATAGAAAGATTCTTCAATGCCCCAAAAAGTTTTTAGAATGTTTTATACTTGGCCTATAAGAGCTTAAAAATTTCCTTAACCGGTTTTTAAGACCTATTATATTTCCTACCGGATGTCTTTGAAAATGTCTGTTGATAAAGTCGGCAAATTACTAAAGCAAATTTAGGACTTGAATCTAGTCATTTTGTCTGTTTCTCTTTAAATTGACTTTTATCATTTAGTTATTTATGTTACATCTAACAGAAGTAAGTCATATCTAAAACACATAGATGCTAAGGTAATTAGTGGAAAAGTAATAGTATTTCCACTTAAAATTATTACATCAATTACCATCCTAATATTTGATGATATAACTAAGAGTCTTGCCATTCATATTATTCAATTTCAATATATATAGAAATAAATTGACTTTAAGTAACACTTCGTCAAAATAGTTGCGTTTATAGCATATGCAATTGCCAAAATTGAAGATATCCCCTTTTTTACTTTTGAAATATGTGAATAACTCGGTACTTGTCAATATTACTTTTCTAAAATATGGCAGGATTGAGGTTAATTTATTTTAAATGTCTAAAATATTATGGCATCTAACGTCTTTTTACTATTTCAAACTAAATGCGGAATTTCTATAGGTAAAAGACTGTTGACGTATCTTAAAAAGTATATACTTGTATTTTTATCCACCTAAATCTATTTAAAGTTCGATCGCTAATTTATCGACACCTGAAGAGACACTATACGCCACACCCCTCCTTTCCTGCAGTCACCCATTTCGGACAAGCTCACAGCGGATGCGTTTCTGTGTGGAATAGCCCCATCATCTCCATTTACGAGTTTCCGATAAAGCCCGCCTCTTGATCTCTTCCCTTTTTCCCTCGGTCACACAACGGACTACGGGAATTTATTGTCCTTCCCCACGGCGGCCTGAGAAACGAGGCATTTTTTGCACCTCAAAATGTCAATGCAGCAGCTTTTTGGAACCAAGTCTCATCCCAAAACAGAAGAGAAAAGAATGAAAGTCGTTTGGAACGGTTTGGGAGAGTATTCCATGCCGGAAAAAAATCTAATATTTTATTTCACCCTGTGGGAGAATATTGGAACGAATAATTTATCTAGACCATTATTTTGACTGTTGACGGTTTTAGTATCTAATTTAGTTTGTGTAGCTAAGAGTTGTGTATTAAAGTACTAATATTTGTTATGTTAGTCAGTTAGTGTCGCAATCACTCGACCGAAGGGATGTCCGAGTTATATCACCCCCTACAAGAGAAAAGAGCTTACAAGAGAGAAAGATAACAGGAGAAGTAGTAATTCAGGTCATAAAGAGTTGGTGGAAACCTTTTTCTATTTATAATCGTTAGTATTTCATCTTTCGCACTAATCTTATTTTCGTCCTTTAGGTATAGATGTTTATTTTACATTTCGCTAAGTATGTACATATTTGTTATGTATATAATTGAAATATATATGTATATATATATATATACATATATGATTCTATCAACTTGCTTTCTTACCTTGGCACGTTTTCGTGTTTGAATGTGGTTGATATTGTCCATTCCCTTCTCCTGGATATGCGTGCCTTTCAACGCGCTGCATCGTCTCTTTATGGTATTGTATGATCGCTTTTCCTGTTGTCCTCTCTTGTTTGTTCGTCCATTTCGCTGGCCGTGGGTGAAATAGCTCCCAAACACATTCTCTTGGCTGAGTAATTGCTGCACTTGAATGCAAAAAACTTTACAAATTTCATGGGTTTTCTCCATTGCTTAATTGTTAGAGCTTCGGCAAGTCAATGGTTCTAGGTGAGACCCGGGCAAGATAAATATTTCCTTCTTGGAATCAGCATAGCTTATCCCCTAACCTTGATTTAGTCTTTGTGTATGCTTCTATGCCTTTTCCCTGCGTCTGTACCCGCATGAAAATATTTCGTCGTTTGACGGGTTTTCGCTAATGAATAATCGTATTAGATCTTGTCAAGTGCAATCACCTACATAACTAGAGCACACATATTTGGTAACTTTTTATTCAGCTGTTCATTTGCAACTGTATTTGCCAATTTTCTCGTACACATCTTCAACGTTCTCCGTTTTTGCGAAGAAAAATTCTCTGTCAACCAGAGAAAGTGAGCACCACCGTGTTAAAACTACGATTGGAACGAAAATATGGAAATTCATATGATGAGGATTTATTGCCGGTGAAAAAAATAAGTAAATCAGTAACAAGAGCCGGCAAATCATCAATAATTCCTTAAATATGTGGGAGGAGGGTAAGGGTCAACAGTCATTCACAGAAAGGAGGACCACGGAAAATCGCCGCCCGAATAGTTGAATAATAAAATGGCTGACGCTGAGATATAGTTATCCATTTAGTGATATCATGCGCACATTTATATTTATTTTTTCGTATATATATTTTTTTTCACACGTCCACTCCTTAATATCTCCCAGGTGGATTTATAACGCCGTTTCGTCTATATATATATATATATATATATATATATATATATATATATATATATATATATATATATATATATATAAAACCAATGAATCCCCTGAAAAACGCGGTTCCTACCCAAAGTCCATGCCTTTCCGAGGCGATGTGTACTTCCCCGAATGTCTGTGTGTGTGTGTGTTTATATATATATATATTTTTTTTCCCATGCG
Source organism: Hetaerina titia (assembly GCA_037158775.1). NCBI lineage: Eukaryota > Metazoa > Arthropoda > Insecta > Odonata > Calopterygidae > Hetaerina > Hetaerina titia. The sequence continues at coordinate 88,503,250 of CM073769.1, read as the reverse complement.
GCGTCGGAAACACAAAATGCCGTTCTCGATCAGTCTTTCGCTTCGAAATATTTCAAGGCGATGGTCAGCGAGGGGCATTTCCCGCGTCCGAACCAGATATACCCCACGCTTCATGCCTCTCCCCGTACCCCTCACACCCTCGGAGGGCCGGGATGGAACTGAGAAATTGGCGTTTTTGGTTGCCCCGGGTAACGGGTGAAAAATAGAAATACGCGGGGGGAACACGTCGAGGGGGAGACTACGGGAGACGGTTTCGGTGAAGGCGCCGGTCAGTGGGGGTGAAATGGGGGTTTAGAAAGGGGGGGGGGGTTGGGTTTTGGAGGAGTTGTTTTGAGTGCAGGGGTCAGCCCGGACGGAAGAAAATGGAAAAAATGGCGATTTAAAACGACCCAGCGGTCGCGCGGAATAAATCTCCGGATTTCGATAACGGTGTGGGAGTGTCTAGGGACGGAGAAGGATAGGAAGTGTGACGGCCAGGGGGGAGGGAGGTGTGAGAGATTTCGAATGCGAATCGATCGGGAATGCAAATGGGCGGTCGTGAAGGGGAAATATTTTGCCGTTTGGACGAAATGCAAGTAAGGAGACGTCCCGTGATGCGAATATTACTTTCTCTTAACACATTTGCGGACTCTGAGAACAGAGGTATCGTTTTAAAACAGTAATGAATGGCTAAGGAGCTGGAATTGTTCAATGGATACGGTTCATCGAATACATACAAACGTCTCATTATGTTCGTTTGCTTGACGCTTCATTTCTTGCTTGAGCAAGCAGAAATCAAGAAAGGGACCAACGATTTAATTAATTAAATTTTTTTCATTTAAGTAGCTGAGAAATATATTTTTTCTAATACGCATGCATTTAGTTTTTTCTCTTGGACAACAACTTTCCATGCATTAAAAATTTCAAACTATTCAATCTTTCACATTAAATCGCATTCAAATAAAGTCTTAACTCTGCAGATTATGATGGGAACTATCCAAATAATATATTGTGGTTAATATCCTTACAATGACTGTTTTCCTAATAGGCAAAATAACAAAGTAGTATAGTATTTCGAATGATACATGATACTGCCTAAGATTTACATTGCTTTAAACTCTGCTAATTGTGTAGAGAATATCTTCTTGTTTGAACATCAGTTTATTTTAGCTATATTCCGAGTGATCTATTATCTTTAATATTCTCTTAGTCAATAAAACCTATGTTAGAGAAAAAAATGTGTTATTAGTAATAATATGTTTAGTAGAGTCACTCAGACACTGATGACTGCTAATTTAATTGAGTGCTAATTCGGGCTAATATAGATTCTGTTAAGCGGAACTAAATAGTATATATAAAATATATATATATATATATATATATACACACACTGATATACTTTTAAAACATAGAAACATCAAGAAATGACAATCACATATGTCGTTTTGACGTTTCGACGGCACGAACATCATCATCTGATGTGCGAGTCCTTTCTTTGTGTTTCTATGTTTTAAAAATCTATGCCAGTGATTTTATATATTTGTGCGTTGCCAAAGACCGTTCTATTTCGAAGATATATATATATATATATATATAATATATGTATGTATATAAACTAGTAAACAATCCCTTAAAACATAAGTAACAAAATATAACGAAACATACAGTAGCTTAAATTATCGGTGGATGCAGAACCATGTTCATTATAAAAATATTTTAAAGCAGCAAACAGTCTATGTTTCTATAATAAATTTACACTTATAATGAATCTCCATGTTTCAAGGATATAGAATTCAACGCACATAGGCTAGTATTCTCTTAATGTCCTAATTTTTCACGAAAAAATTAGGCATATTATTGAAATGCGATGTGAACCTTAAGACGCGGCTAAAATTCACACAATGGTATACAAAGGCATTTTCCGAGAATCAAAAAGTTCCTCAAGCTAACCAAAACAATCAATACCCACAATGCTGAAAGGCAAACAGAAGGTTGGTGACCTTTGAGAAAGGACGAAGTCCACGTTATGAAATCGAAAAAAATATTTAATGGCGAATCTTTAGCAATATTCTCCACGTACCAAAATCTCTCTCTCTCCTTTTTTTTAATTTGACTCTCGGTGGGGGCCGGGGAAAATGTACTCCTTTGAAACTGCTGGAATCGGGAGGGAGGCGTGAAGGGGAGGAGAGTGAAGGGGACGGGTGGTGTCGTCTCCCTCCAGGCCCAAAGCTCGTCTCTCCCTCCCACCCACACATCATCCTCCCTCACACCCTCGTTGGAAAGGGACGCCTCACTGTACCTCCCCCTCCCAACATCGGGTCTCCACAGAGAACCCTTCCCCACTCACAAACACTATTTTTTCACCCTTTCTCCACGAATATATCCCCACCCCACCCCCTCCACCCTCCCGCCCCCGCCCTTCCGGAGCCGACTTCGTTCGTAAAAAATTATAAAACACTCTAAATCCCCTTCCCTTAACACTAACCCTTGCGAGCGGGGGTTACGGACGAGATAGGGGGTGCGTAGGAAGGGTCCGGGGAAGGGATGAGGGAAGTCGCACAAAAGAACTGTGGGCAATAAAACGCAGACACGAATCAAAAAATCAAATTCGCACCCTCTCCGTCCCTATCTCCTCCTCTCTCCATATCTCTATTCTCCTTTCATCCTGGAACCCGCACCCTGCCCACCTCCGCAATCTCCCTTTCTGTTTTATTTTAACGCTAGACTTTTGCCATTTTGCGTTATTCGAAGATATAGGTATTTTTGTACTCGAGAATGAGGTGAGATATGTGCGCTCGATTTTTTTTAGCGTGGACACGTAAAGGGAAAAAAAATTTTTACCCATGCCTCGCCCCTTCCCTCTCCCGCGTCCCTCCCTGGATACCTTTATGGCGAGGAGGGAGTAGTTCAGGCGACCCGTGTGCGTCTGTTTGTGTTTGAGTGTGTCGACAACGACGTCGTAACGTCTCCCTGCAGGAAGGATCAAGGAAGGCCATTTCCCTTCTTATTTCCACCGTGATGCTTTTATTTCTTCTTTCTTTTCTTTCATTTTAATTCTTCCCCCCTTCCTCTTACGTTTCCTCCTCCGGGCGACAGTTTGCGCTGTCTTCGTCGGCTATTCCGATGCAAATGTCCCCAGCGGTCGGGAAAAAAACATAGCGCGGCGACCATTATATCAAGCTGCCTGTGGGATAAAAGAAGAATCCGTCCGAGCAACTTCCTTACCTATTTTATACAAAAACGTTATTACTAGCTTACTTTCTTCCTTTTTAAATAATATGTTGTACTTTGAATGCGGCTACCCAATCAAGCCAAAGAATTAAATTTGCTAGTATTTGATTATATGAAATGATAATTGACGCCATCATACTATATTTACCAATTAAGTATAGAGGTAAAGTTTTTCCTACTTCGAGGAGAATATTATTGATCATGATACTAGAAAAACTCGAATGTATTCACAGTTGTCATTTTTTCAAATGTGCCATTTTCATGTGTGCAGGCCGTTCAACTTTTATTACTCTTATTGATTTGAATTGAGTGCAGAGAAATTAATGGAACTGCTGTATTGCTGGAACTTCATTGCTCAAATTAATACATAATAGACATATTCAAATTCATTAAAGCTAGTATAAATTATATATTAATGTAATTGTAAATATAGAATTGATTTATCACATAGCCCTATAGCCAGTGATAAGAAATATATTTAGCGGAATAGCGCAATTTAATTAGGCTTTCCACAAGATTAAGAATCTATTAAATGTGTAAAAGGTAATGTCAAACGGAAAACATTTGATCGCAATATTTTAATGACGATACAGATATATGTGGTAAAGCAAAGAAATAAATTTTAAGCAATTCTATTCCAACAGGAGGACATTTTTCCCCTCTTCAATTTATTTATGTATAATTTACAATTGCAGTATCATCTTCATCATACAAATTATTCCATATATGATATGCAAAAAATGAAGGCAATCAATACAGCATACAATTACAAACAATCTTTATCATATGCCATAGTGATATGATCTTCATAATATACAATAGTAGTATAAATTAAAAATTAATACATGGAATACTCATTCTGATCCTGCTAAGCCCGTCAGTTTTGCCTTGACAGCAGGTGCCACACAAATTAAAATAATAGCTTAAATTGTTGCAATTATAAATCTGTATATATTGTGTCAATTTTTGTTCCAAGCACTAACCCATTGTGTACAATAGCCAGTCTTTAATTCTCCTTTTCACAGCATTTACTGACTCTAATATTCTTAAATCTTTAGGTATTTCATTAAAAATTAAAAGTAGTCACGACGGATCGTGAAATATCGAACAAATTTGTTTTATAAAACTGGGGTAACCAAAAAATGATGGATTTATGCAAAATGCTCAGAAGAAGGGAGGATTGACTTATAAGACAAATATTGAGGCATCATAAGTTTTTCACTGAAGGGAGCTATAGAGTGAAGACTGAAAGGAGAGAGATACAGAGGAATCCCATGATATTTTAAGCAAATATTTAGAGACTTTAAATCTAAAAAATATGGAAGCACGAAGAATAAAGTTTAAATTGGATCACTTTTCCAAAGTATACATTACACTAAAACTGTTCACATAGTGACATGAGGCAATATCCTGTAAGACACGCAGAGAATATCAGGTTTGAGAATTGTGTGGTGAGCAGCGTTAAGCCAATCGTATGATTGATTATCATTTATGATAACAAAGAGCATCTATCAAATTTGGGCAAATATTATAGACATCAATGTTCTGTATAATAAAAATGTAAATTGAAATATGACAGATTTAATAGTTTTAGAATATTGAAAAAAATGGATATACTTGCATCATAAAATATGGAATCACATACGTGAGAAATTGTCTGAAAGTATTAGTACTGCTTTACTTACTGTATTTATTTCTAACTCTCGACACATCCTGTGATTTTCCTCACGTTCAGCGGGTATTCCACGGCCTGTTCTTCAAACTTTCCTCCGAGGTTTTCCCAATTAATGAGCCTAATTAAGCTGTCATAAGTTATTACTCGTCGAAGCACGACCGAATCACTACTTAAGAGCCTTCCATTTTTCAAGCAAACATCTATTGGATACTTATATCGCCTATTAAATCATAACCATCTTCTTCGAAGTATATATTTTAAACACTAATTGTCCTAATAACGAAATGACATTAACGCCGATGCTTCACAAGGATGTTGATTGATTCACAAGGAGGTTGATTCCCTTCCCCTACCTATTTGAATAAACCCCAACCCTCTCATCCCTTACCCTTTCCTCCTGGTGTTACACCCCCTGCCACACACCTTTTTTGGTGGCTCGCAGGGTATTTATGTAGATTGAAGGCACACTTAGGTCACTGCATTTTTTTAGGCGTAGGGTGAACGAGAAGACCGAGGATACAATGCACGACAATGCAAAAACAAGCATCATACCAAAACAAATGAGTAGTACATAACCACTGGGTGATAATAAGTTAAGATGTCACTCACTCCATCTTCATTCGTCCTGGCGGGATTCAAACGAGCGTGCTTCCTTGCCAACGCCTTCCCCATCGAACTCCCCAATCCCCGGACCCATTACCCGTCTCACCCACACCATTCACTGTCGTTCACTCAGACTTCCTACTTCCTGAATGCTGAATCGACTTCGAATGAGTTGCGAGCTCCCAGCCGAACTGACCCACGCCACAACAGTCCTTCATTCACTTCGTTTCACTTGCCTCACCTCATTCACCAATTCTCACGTCAACTACGGAGACGCGAGGGAGGGAGGTTGGGGTCTTAACCAGGCCGTAGAGGGCAAAAAAAAACAGTGAGGTAAATAAGCACGCGAAATACGAAACTGAGGGATGAATGAAGTCGAGGAGTTCGAAGGAATGGTCCGAGAGCATAAAGCATCGCAAAAGTATCGTGTCTCTTCACCTCAGGGAGGAGTTACCGTGGAGGTGGAACGGTAATTTTTTTTTCACTTCAGTACATGGAATACGGAAACAATGGCAGCAGGAGTGAGAGTGAGTAAGGCTCAAATCTGTGATCCCGAACATTTTTTTAGAGGTCCGGAAGAGAGAAGGTTTTGTAATAGGGGATTCGTTGTGGGTAGTTTGAAGCTGGTGGTGGTGGATGGATGGAGGGGACTGCGAGGAAATGTATGAAAGCAAACCAAGGGTGTCTAAAGAGGATACTTTTCTCCCGGTTTAGTTTGCGGAGCAGCAAGGGTCGACTCGAGGGAAGGTTTCTGAAAGGCCGGTGACATGAGGCGGCGGCCTCTTCGGCGGTAGTGGCGCCACCCAGACTAGTCCGTGATGTTGGTGGTTTACCCAGAGCGGTGGCAGGTCAGGTTCCCCATCCACCCCCGCATCCACCTTTTCCAGTGTTTTGGGGACACTGTGGCCTCGCTAAAACCACTCACTCATAGAATTTTCTTGGTCCTCGGGTATTCTTCCTCCAAAATTGTTTCCCACGGCAAGGAGTCCATCTGCCACCACCTCCACTTTCATCGCGATGGAAAAAACATGTTTCCGTTCGAGTGACCATAAGTTGCGCTGCAGGAAATATTTCAGTTTTCCAAATATAATAGCCTTATAGCCTTAGCCGGTATTTTATACTTTTCCGTATCCACCCGAATTTAGATACTTGTATTAATTGTAAACTGTAGTCTCCAACTTGACCAACCAGGTGTACGCATTTTGTTTATTGTTTTTTCTCTTTTGCCGTTACGCTTTTACTGACTCTTTTTCGTTGCCTACTTATGCGTATAAAGTAGGTTTAATTAGTTTTTGGGTGTTAATACGTTCTCACGCCATTTAACATTCGCAAAAATATATTTTCTGATATGTTGATGTTAGCTTAATGGCCAGCGCCTCCTGCGGACTAACGCAAAATCCAAATCCCTCGGGTATAGGTGTTGTATAAACTCCAATGTTGAGACCCTCAGCAAACTTGATGACAAGCCAAGAGTGGCTTTTCGAATGGACGTGGAAAGATGGGTCATAAGATTTATTAAAAAATATCTAAGGCCAATCGCGAGAACCTGCAGCTGACGCTCCTATAAATGCATGTAAATGCAGTATTTGAGATCTCGAAAAGGTTTATTAAGGTACCAGTCATTTACTAGCATGCGATTAATCTTCAATTCTTCAGATATACATACAATCACATACATTTTCCAAAGCCTTTTATCTTTTTTATATTAATATGAATCCAACTTAGTGTGGCATGTACATTTTGGTAGGTTTGATAATTTAGTGATATCGTTTATGTTCAAGCTAAATTTTGACCGTAAAAATTCTGTTTTCTACAAAACATTTTCTAACTTAATTTTGAAGCTCTCAAATTACAACAATCATCAGTACATGCTTCAAAAATTACAATAATAAGTAGTACTACCATGTTATGTCTAAGCCTATCTAAATTATTTTGGAATCCTCTGGCACACTCCAGTTTCCTGCACAAAAAAGAATACCATTATGTCGATTTTTCAACAAGGATGGATAATGTGAAACAAACGAATATGCAAGGATTGTAATAAATATCATCTAATTAAGTATTCAGGTGGCTTCTGAAAAAGCATGTATTGAGTATAGCTAATACTGTGTAGTTAGGGCAAGCATAAGAATAAACGTGGAAAGGACTCCAAGGTGGGGTAGGCGGCGAATGGTATGAGGTACCAAGGAAGGGGCAGGGAGACGGAGTGCAAACTCTTTGGGGAGGAGATTCAACCCCGAGGGCGGGGGGACGTAGCCATTATCCAATATCTTTTCCTAACAAGGCGCGCCCCGTCCGACTTCCCTTCCTGGAGGCTCCAGGCGTCGCACGTAGAGAGGGGACACAATGGCCCACTCTTGCGGAATCGGGTGCTCTTTCCCTTTCCTTAAATCCTCTTTCACTTTTCCCCCTCTCCTGCCACGCTAAAGCGGCCTTTCCCTCTTCTCTTTTCTTAACAATTTCTATGCCAGATTAAGCAAACCTAAAGCCGATGGCGCAAAAGATTTTTCTTTGATGTTGTCACAAGATTCGGTGTCTCTTTTCCCTTCTAATTGTTCACTGAACCTTTAATACCTCAGGTTTTGCAGACAGTTGAGTCATTTTAATTAATATTCCAAAAGCGCGACAAGTCACTGTAGATGTACTAGCCCATCTTCTTTGAAATACTCAATCATCAAAGTAAGTTTTCCAAATGTTAAGTTTATTGGTATTTACGGGTGACACATAGAATCTGTTATTTACCGAAAACTATGTTAATTTGTTTGAGAGCGTTTCTACTCATCAATTTTTCACTTAGAATAAAAAGATAACTCACTTTATTGTGAAGTGACGTACTCTCTTCCCTTCAGTATAAAGTTTTGGTTGTAAATTCGATTATATACGCGCACCTAGTGCTGCTGTCTAATCATTTACACTCCTCATACTCGAACGCTCTCCATGTCAAAGTTCATTCAAGATTAATTGCAAAAAATAGACTAATTTTTTTAGCATGGCGTAATATTTACTTTAACTTTGTACACGTAGGATTATTAACCAACCTAATATTTTATTCGCCATTAATAATTTATGTGTCACAAACATTTAGAGTATAGTAGATAGAGCTAAACGCCGTGAGACAACGTCTTGATCTAGATTTTGTATTCGTTTTGTACAACTAAGTCTTTAAAAGGATGGCATTCGTGAAAAAGGACGGAATGGTACGTAATTGCACACTGAATCCACTTCCTGTAGGCCCCAGCCTTCTCGGCTAAAAGACCTAAATGAAATTTCTATCGGACAAAGAGCAATAGGTGTCCTTTCAAGAAACTGAATTGGAAAGTGCCCCTCCTTCCGATTTAAAGCAGGTAAATTTATACTTACTCGAAAGAAGTGACGCAAGGAAATAGAAAGCCATAAGAGAAGAAAAAAAACATTCACGACGGTGGCACCGCCTCGAAAGGACTGCGAAGGCTGCGCGACGCATTGGGAGGGCGGGCGAAGTTGAATCGGTGGGATCGCTGGGGCGGGAGGAGGAAGTAATCGAAGACGTTGTAATTTGTTGGCGGCGAGGAGGGGAGCAGGGTAATGGAGATGCACGGGAGAAAAGGAGAGGATGTGATGTGGGAAGGCTTGAGTGCTACCCGAGTGATAGTGGGGAGGGGGATGAAAGACGTGGAAAAAATCACAAGGCCGGGGGAGGGGGAGGGAGTGGTCCTGGGGAAGAGCTACAAAAGAGAAAACTTCAGCCACGAGAGACGAAGATGCGGCACCCATTCCCCGTCCTTCCTCCGTGCCGTGGGTTGGACGCGGAAGCCCGAGTTCGTACCAGCATTTCTTTGGGGAGGGCGGGAAAGGGGTTTTCGCCGAATAGACTGGGATGGCGTGGGGAGGAGCTAAGGAGGGCAGTGGGTGCTGTCTGGTGAAAGGGAAAAAAAACTCCGTGCGGTGTAAAAAGAGGAGGGCAATGTGAACAATTTGTGGCTATTGAGTTACTGGAGTTGTGGTGGGAGACTTCGGATCCGATTCTAAACGTTTGGGGGAGGATGGGGGAAGCCGTTGGAATAGGTTGGGGAGTGTCGTCGGAAGGATGTGCAGCCTTCCAGGCTCCCTCCTCTAATACAGTTCCTGTACTCCCAAGCGACCTTCCTCAAAAGCGTCGGATGCGTTGCTTAGGACAACTCCGTAAAGCATGACGTAGTGGCAAGGAATGGAGGGAGCACTAGAGAGAACATCTGATAGTTTGAACCGTTTTGGTAGTTTGAAACATATAAAAATCAATCCTACTAAGACTAAATGTTCAACTTCCATAGAGGTCACACTGTAATTTACTAAAAATGCAACTATTTTTACGGTCAGCATGATTGTTATTGTCTTACGTAATCGATTTGGTGAGTTTGTACGTATTCACCCGTGTTAATTAAGATTTTACAATAGAATGCAGATTCACTGATAAAATCGAATGAGAAAAATAATATTTATGAGAACTTATTAATTTTGTTTTATGGTGCAAGATATATCGCACATTTCAGAAATTCTCATGTCGAATGTTACTTGTGACAATGTACAGGTATCTAATGAAGAAACATGGCATTCCAGTCCCGTGCCTTGAATGCGTGATTTTTACTTGCTTTAGTACTTAATTCCATGCCAGCTCTGTAATTACAATTTACACAATTATTACTTTTAGTTAAACAGGATATTAGTTATTAATGCTCAAAATACTTTGGCATTTTGTTTGGCTTGCGAATAGGTTAAATGTATTTTTGAGTACAATGCGTATTAGAAGAATTTTGACCTATCCTTTTTAGGGAGTTTTTCTCGATACAAAAGGGAACCAAGTGGAAAAAGTATTTTCAATGGTACTCCATATTTGCTCCATGTGTGTATTAGTTAGTGAATACCCGCGTAATGTATCTGTCCCAATGTTTTCCCTCTGTTACTGATGAAATTCTCATACTCGACATGGCATTTCATTGTAAAACAAAAAGTTTATTTGAGGGGAATTTGCGTCAACATAAATCAATTTTAATTAATCGACAAGGCTCTCTTCAGATATCGTGTCCATATATCTAGTAAAATTATAATTCACCCTACTCGCAGTTAAAACCAAATATGCTGGATAGAATTACTTCGTGGAACATGGTCTGGTCAGACTCCAAGAGCATTACTAACCATGCGCAAATGAAATGGAGGAAACACCCTAGATAGTCCGTTTCCTGGATTTCAACAAAATGGTTACAATTCGGCACATATTCGGAAATGACATAATTCAATCCTATAAACAATTGTGTGGAAAATAAAATATAACAAATTTGAACAACAATGAATCATAATGAAATACAGCAACCCTTCGAGCATACTTCAATTTACGCTTTCTAAATAGCTATAATAATTTTAAATCTTTGCATTTTCAGAATAAAATTTCATCGTCTGTTACTCATAAAACAAAAAATTAAATTTAGCTATTTAACCAATTTCTATTGTGGGGTATTACTTCAAGAGATATTTTAATGAAACCGATACATTTTTACTATGTATCGCACCAGCACTGGGAAACTGTAAGTGTTCAATTTTGTAGGGATTTCGGATACTTGTGTGATTAGAGGAGCATTTTTATTTTAAAAAAAATTAAACCTCCTGTTTGTACAGCCTCTCGCGAGGTGTCATCCTATATCCTTTGCAGCATTTTTAAATCCCCTATCCCGAGACAAGTCATGCTAGCCAAGACATTCTGCAGTAGAAAATATATCTCAAGGAAATATCAATAACAACATTTCATTATAATAGGTGCCTATTAAATTACGGTTAACTGCAAGGCAAGACCTTTTGTACTTTTCAGAAAATATCTTCTCCATTTTCTTCCAATGAATGTAAGATTTCAATCCTTAATAAGATTATTACTTCCCGCATTACATGAGGCTTAAAGGAAATCGAAATGAAGTCGATGTTATTGTATATGAGGGTTGCTATTTATACTTTAAGCCTTGACAGCAAAAAAGTGCTTTAGGTGTCATCTTACGTTTCTATCTGAAAGTTTGACCCTTTTAACGATAACTTTCTTTTATGTCATTTGATCATAACTTGTGTTGTTTGCAGTGACTATAAGAGTAAATATCTAATGAAATGAATTACATTGCCATTTCCGTTTTTTTTTCAATTTCATTTATTTCGATATAATTCTAGTTCGTTCAATTGAAACAATACAATACCTTGCGCATAAATGGATGTGCATAGTTTAAAAAAGTAGCTGCTAAGATAAGGAGTATCACCGAAACTAGTTTTCAATTAGAAACTCGCCTTTCTGAAAACATTATATGTTTTTCCAACTGAAAATGAATTTCAGGAAGCAACAATTTGATGAAAGAACAATGAAGTATAATGAGAAGTAAATTGCTTAAATATTTTGTTTTCGATGGTTAAGTGGGAACTGATTTGCTTCAAACTTGAGGCGAATTCTTCGTTAACCCTGTGGGAATGGCTTTCAGAATTATCCATTCCTGCATTATACCACACTCCCCACTTTTCCATTCTTCCTATTATTTACTCTCCCCATTCCGTTCATGCTCACCATCCCAAATCTTTTGCCCACCCGTTCCACCCAACTCCTCCTCTAATCTTCCTCCTCCAATCTCCTCTTTCTCTCTCTCCAATTCTTCCTCCCTCCCTCACTTCCGAGTCGGTTCGCTTGATTCGCTCCTTCCCGAATCCCCAACCCCCTTTCCCACTCCCTTTCTCTTGTCTTTCCCCCCCTTATCACTCCCATCCCCCTTAGCAACCCAACTTCCCCGCTCTACCCTCCTTCTCCCTCCCACCCAGCCGCGCATCAACATTTTAGAGAGCGCGTGGGAGAGTAAAAAAGAAGGTAAAGGGGGGACGAAGAGGAAGGGAGGGACGGAAAAAAGATCGCCTCCCATTCCTCCCATTTCTTTTCCATTCTCAATTTCCTCTCAATTGGCTTTCTTTTTATCTGAATGCGTCGAATGTTGGTGGTGTTTGATTTACATTTCTTATTGATTCTCACTCTCTCTTCCTCCCTCATATATTTCCCTCCCTTCCCTCTTCCCCCACTCTAAATCATTTACCTACGAGTCTTGGGTACACATAATTCCGTGTTATTCGCCTCTCTTGTGAGACAATGATCTTGTACCCTCGCGTGTAGTGTTGATTACCTTCTCTATCCCGGAGGAAAATGAAATGGTCCATATTACATTTGCCCCTACCCTTTCAGTTGGCACGCGATGTGAAGGAAAAATGAACAAATCGACTTCAGCGATTCTTTTCCGAAGGTTTAATTTCAAATTCAAAAGAGAGAGAGAGAGAGGGAACTAAGGTGAGAGAATGACATAGTCTTTTTCATGGCTGTGAGATCCAGAATTGCCCATTTTCTAGAGGAATATATCATAGTGAGTTAAATAATGTACTATGGCAACTTTTATACATGAATCAGTATCAGTATACTATTGTTGACATGACAACAATGCGGAGTTGGTTGTTTTCACTTTGCGAATAATCAATGCTCTATATATACATATATATATATATATTAATCTTTCGTGGATTTTTATGCTTAAATAAGTAATCCATCCTTGAGAACTAGGAAAAAACCTGAGGAAGTTTCATATCTAAATATGATTCTCAAAAACTCAATTGAAAACTCGGGGTTATAGAGAATACATGAAAATATGAAATCTCTCTTTTAGTCATTGTCTTAGCATTACTAGAATTACATAAATCTCTTTTGGCTGGGATAACTGCAGTTTCATCTATTCGTAAACAAAGAATTTCCTGTCCCAAGTAGAATACCTTCATCATTGGAAAAAATATTTATTTACTGATTATATTATTATTATTATCTGTTATTTTTTACTGACTTAAAGGTTAAATGATTACTATTTTTGTCTTCTGTAAACTATTTAGTGAAACATGTATGCGTTCACCCAATGTAAACATTAAACGCTTTTCTTTAACGTTCATGTTTCAATTAATATCACTTGTCCATCACCATTGGGCTAAACCAAAATTCCCCAGCGCTCTCCGGCAATTAAGATAATTCAATTCAACACGCACAATTCAACTGAAGAGACTATAGGCACTCCCAAATCAAATGGATTTCTCAAGATCTCTCCTCACCCCTCCCTCGCATCCGTTGATGAAAATGCTGGGGCGAGAACGAGAGGGAAGCCCTCCAGACAGTTCTGACGCCTCTGTTTTCCCACGTCATTTGCCTCTTCTTCGTTCCAATTTATTTTGAAGTATTATTTCGATATCTCTCGCTCCAAGTGATTTGTAAATTGATGTTTAATTCGATGCATATTTTTTCTTTCAAACGTTAGCCTACTAACAGTTGTAGTAATATCATGATGTCCCAATAGTAAATGTACTCTATTTCAAAACAATAAGTAATCGCAGTGAGTGTAATGAGATTGGCATTTATGTTCCTCAAAATTAAGTAGTTAAGGATTTCTTTTAGTTTTCTCTTCAAACGAAGGCTTTGAGAAATGAGAATTGAATCCATGTTCCAATTGAATCCATGATTTCATGTTTCATTAAATTAATAGAAGCACCGAAATATTGAAGATTTTGCCGCAAGTTTTCCCAACTATTGCTCCAAAAGGTTGTATTTTAAGTCGGATAAAGGCATTAATTTTCATCCATATTATTATTTGAAGTTCTTTTTATTAAAATTATCCTTACTTTTTCAATGCGTAGTCATCAATTTTACTTATTCCTTCTCCTCTTTTTGTATTCCAGTCGTTTTATCATTTCATTTTCTACTCATCCTCAACGGAAATATTTAAACTGACCAAACCATGAACAAGATAATTTTTATTATCAAATAAAACAATAATTTTGTATCTACACAAGTTGCGGAAGACATGATATGTAGAAAGATTAAATTCCTGTGTAATTTCATAATGGGGATGTTCAACAAAGTTACACCAAATGAAATTAAGTTTAAGATAATTTTCGATGAAAATTTACAATTTTTGTGTTGTTATGGTTATCATTAAGTAAACAATTCTAATCAATGTCACGTTTTCGATTTATTTTCAGAAAATTATTCCTATTTTTCGTATGCTAAAATGCTAAGCATGAACTTGATCTAATTCTAAATTTTAATCGTGGCGTATACTATATTATTAAACCACGTGTACCGGAGAAAACTATTCATTACACTGATTATTGTATCGTAAAATTTGAGAAACCAGAATGCCAATTTCCCTTTCGTTCTCTTAGATATTTACCAAAAAAGTCTCTCGGAATCTTCCCAAAAATAAAATAAACACTGCCGGAAATTCCACCTCTTTACCGACGTTTTTCCGCCGCTTTGAACACTATCATTTTACCTCCCTAGCCTCCATTTAACAAACAATCGTCTTACCCCACCCCAAAAACGCCCGCTTTGCCATCCCAGGGCTAGGGGATGCGTGGTGATGGATGTGCCCTTTCCAACCCTCCCCTCGAGACGACATTCGCCCCCTCCCCACCATACCCTCTCACGCCCTCTTCCTCTCCCTCACATCCAGCCACCCGTCTTTAATCCCCCTTTGCCAATTTCATTTCCTCCCTCTTGTCTTTGTCCGCCTGAATCCCTCCTCCTCCCCTTAACCTTCCACTTGTTTCCCGCCAACCTCCTCCCTCCTTCCCCTATCTTCGGTTCCTTTGCTTTTTCCGATCCCTCCCCTCGCCGCTTGTTCGTATTTCCCTCCTACCCACACACTTCCAAACCCACGCGATCGGATTGGTACGGAATGCCGTTGTGCTCAGTTCTCCGGTTTGATTACTAGGGGTTGCAATGTTTTTCAGAGTGTTGAACTAGACGTATTTCATAGTGACTATGTGGAAAACAACCAAAGATATCCATTTTATGTGACGTTTGGCTGTCTTTATTTTTCCGACGCCCTTTAAGGCTAAGGCTGGATTTAAACTAATCAGTCTCCTTTACCTCCGGCGGCTTTCTCAAAATACTTACCTGTATTGAGTATCGATTCCAACATCCACGCGACTCTTCCACTGTGCGTTATAATCTTGTAGCAAAACGGGATAAGGACGAGGAATTGCTTAGGCAAGTATCATTATTTGAAATTCCGGAAGCAATCACCAAAAAAGCCATACCAGTGGGAAAAATATGAATGTGCATTCATTGTTAGGAAAAAATAATAATAATTACGATTTTTATAACTGTGTAGAGGGGAAAAGTGAAAATATTTAGATTTTTTTGACGTTACAAAGGACTAAGAAATATTTTCCGTTAAGTTACCACGGAGCGAGTGTCGAAATATTTTTTCTCACTGAAACTATTTCGGTGACAACTGGATCTTTGATCGTGAGATTTCTATTGTTTTATTATTAAATGGTTTTCGTATTCTTTCATTTTAATATATAATAAGGAATGCTGACAATATTTTACGCATTCTGAAGTAAACTTAGAAATTGTTAAATCTAATAGTCTTCCTTATAGTTTTTATACTTGTCAATCTTCTGGCTCTTCTTAAATGACAGAATAAACTTCTTTTTCTCAACAGTTTTGAAAACTGGAGCTGCCCTTCTACGCTGAAATCCATTTAATTTGCTAATACTGGGAATGCGGCATGGATAATGGGAGCATGTAGTACATTAACTATTAAAGGAATCATCACCTGCGTCAGATGGAAAAAGTTTCCGGTTAATGCAAGTAATTGAATCCTTCTCTGTGTAGAATTATACTTTATTCTAAGACAACTCTGAATCCGGACGAATAAAATGTAAAATAAATGCTTACAAATAGTTTGGCGCAGAATAAACAGTTACTTCATTTAAGCGTTTCAACAGTTCATAAAGTCCTGAAGGCGAGAAAATGCCACATAATAGTGCAATAAGGATAGAAACAGTTCTGAAGGAGACTGCTGAAAGTTACTTCAACTCGTTTAAAAAAATTTGAGGATGATTAGATGGTACTACTCCGATGAGATGGTTTAGCAGGAATTAAAGAATTAAACTCTCATAAAACTTAAAAAAAAATATGGAGAGGTTTTTTGACATATTTTGAGTCAAAAAAGTACTGAAATCAATTACTGAGATAATTTTGAACAGGATGAATTTTATAGAGAGGCAAAAACTATGGATGAAAAGTGATAATTAAGAGTATTGCGGTAACGCATTTGAAATAACTAAGAATATCTGAGGATTGAATGATTTGCAAAACTACGGAAAACGGATAATAATATTGGTATTAGTCAAGGGAGGAGCGCGCCCGCCTCTTAACGTGCGCATTTTTGTCAAAATAGATTAGGAATGAATGTTATTTTTGACTGATAGATGTTTCATTAAGTATGTCATTGAAGGGAAGTACTATCACATGCCGTGGAACCATGCCAATTCACCTCCTTTATGCACTCACTTTCTTTCCTCTCGGCGCACCCTCCCCACCCTTCCAGTCGGCAGCCCGCCATTTCTAATCACTGCGGAATCTTCTCTCCCCCACCTGCTCCTCTTCCCTCCTTCCTCGTATATCCAAACATCCACAAAATCCAGTTCCCATCCTCCAACCCCCCGAGTTGCCTCTCTCCCTTTAACCTTTTCACTCTCCCCTCCTTCCACTCTTAACTCTCCCTCCCACAAAACCCCTTTACGCGACCCCATCCCCGATTTCTCACTCCCCCAGGTTCCATAATACTCTCCCAAGCTTCTCCCACCCCAGGAGATCATTTTTTCCTTCCCTCCTCTCTCTATCTCTCTTCCCCCCCTCTCTCTCCAACCAAGGAAAAAAAACACTCTCTCGAAAGTCATCTCGATCCCAGGCCTGGAGAAAATGATTTCGTTTCGATTCTTTTCTTCCACTTGGAAATTGCTCCAGCCACACCGTGACACCTCATCTCACACACACACACACACACGCACACCTCTTGTACACACTATGCCAACCCTGTTCCATTCTTCTTGATTCCTCCGCCGTTCACCTCTCCAGCCTCCCTTCCTGGTTTTTCTTCCGGCCGAGATCCACCCCCGACCTCACTCTCTTCCTCCGACTCTCCCATCCCCCTCGCGGCCAACCCACACTCCACCAATCACAGCACTTCGAAAAATTCTCATTCCGCCGCGCGCGGCGGATAGACTGCCTTTCCTTTTCTCGCTTCTTATTTTTCCACGAATGGAAACCGTTCCGCTCTTCCTCTTTCTTCCTCTCCCTCTCTCTCTCTCTCTCTCTCTCTCCACGCCGAAGAATTCCTTCACTCCCTCCTCCTCTTCCTCAAGTTCACCCTTCAACTTCCCCTCCCTTTCCCTCCGTCTCCTCCTTGCATTTTTTTATTTCGCTCCAATTTCAACTAGACCGAAATAGAGAGATTTGGAAGAACTTCTTCCTCTAATTCTGAAAGATAATTAGGAACACTTTAGAGCCTCTTCGTACATCCAATCTAAACTGTCGGGTATTATGCAACTGGATTTGATTATCAGAGTTTTCGGGTAATCTTGCATGAATTAAGTACCCTGCCATAAGTAGCTTACATGAGCGGATTTCGAATAGTAAATGTTTTCGGGCTTAAGTAAGTTGTACATTTTTGTATAATTTCTTAATCGTCTTTACTAATGCAATGAAGTAAAAGATGCATAGCCAACTTTGGATCTTTCAATTTGGAAACTTATTGTGATTTTAGTGTTCGTAACTACTCAAGAAAAGCGAAAAAAAATTTAAAAACCCTATGGATAACATTTTGCTGACCCATCGATCAATTAATTTTGCACGTGACATTATTTGGGGCTATCCTTTGATATTCTCTGTAAAAACTAGCTTCTAGGCTCGGCTTTGCCGGACCAATCCATCCGTGTGGCTGGAACTGGGTATAATTCTTATTACAAGCCTTTTTACGTATACGTGTTAGGTGCCCGTATTGTTTAAGCAACAATATAGATAATTCTTGTAAAAATAATAGCTTATATTAATATACAAGGTTACAGAGCAGTTTTATATACAAAATTTGATATTTTGCTACTTTTCATCAATCTTTCCTAATCAATCATTCCTTTGAGCTAACTCTTAAAGGAATAACTCAAGATCATCCAATTTCGCAGTCGCAGTTAACCGAAAGATATTAACTTTTAAGTTAACTTTTGAATGAATAATCCGACAATATAGAATTGTGTAGCAGATGTTTACAATGTAAGAATCTTCTGCCAAACTATCGGACAAATCATAATAAAGGTTTATAAATTATATAATAGCTACATGAAGAATGCGACAGTTTTATTGTTGCTCTTTATTAAAGTAAATGAATTGAAATATGAATTTTTAGTGACTAATGATGCCATCTGTTTGTGAAAAAGGAAGTTATTTTTCAAAAAATTGCTTTTTTTTAACTAATAAATTTACAGAAAAAGATGTCCAAATTGATTTTCCAGAAAAGTATGCCCAAATCATATTTTCCTGAAAGAGAGTCTAAATTTAACGTTAAAATAGGATGCCAAAAACTAGCGCAGGTGGAGAAGTGTACGAATCTTGAATGTGTTTTGGACCAAAATGTATGAGGTATGAAGTATTAGGGTTTTAAGGAGAAGAATTGCACTAGGCAAAGAGGCTTTCAAAAGGAGGGAGTTGATGACAGGGACGTTGAGTAAGTATGTTATGAAAAGGCTTTGATATATAACGCAGTTACGTGCGTCGCGGAAATATGGTCTTTGAAGCAGGATAGGTCTAAATTGGAGACTTGTGAAATATTGGTGTGGAGAAGAATGGAGAAATAGACCGAAAGGAAAATAAATTAGGAAGTACTAGCATGGTGGGGGTGGAGAGAGAGTTTTTGGGAGAAATCCTAGGGTGACAGGAAAAATGGATGAAAAGCATATTGATTGGGGGTGGGATGTTGAAGACTTCAACAGGGGAGGGAGTCTTACAGTAGAGGGGAGAATATTTTGTAAACGAGGATGGGGGGTGAATATGATAGAGATAATGGACGGTATAAAGGAAGGAAGGAATCATACGGAGATGAAGAACACTTTGTGGACACTTAGAATAGGATGTTGGGTTGTATTTTTTTAGGAGAATCAAGAGAATTGTTTGTTTGTGTCCATTCAAAATTATCTGCCTTAATCGGTAGGTTACCTATAGTTATATTGTCAAAATCGGACCTAACCTATTTCGTTTTGTTAATTTTTACCCTATTTATGCAAAACATTAGAAGCCCTTACCCCTTGCCGTCTTGTCGTGAATGGTACCTAAACAAAATAATCAATGACTCACCAAGAATCAAATGACTCTGCGTTTCCATATAATGAAATTATTACTACAGAGTAGTTTCATTACTCTACAGCATAATTTGTACTAATGGTTCTACTAGTTCATATGATGTCACAGTATAGCGAAGCTAGTTGACAGCAAGTCATTTGGTTCTACATTGTTCATTATAATGGAACTCCATAAGTATCATCCTCACCCATGGATGAAAGGCATCGAAACATGGCTGAAACCTATTATCCTGTCCTCAGCTGTGGAAATTTCCGGTTATAATCTTTTTCGGAGTGATCGCATAGGTAAAGGAGGTGGTGGTGTTTGTGTCTATGTCAGAAAAGACATCACCTGCAAAGTTGTTGATAAAAGTGACTCTAACTACTGCAAGCGACCTGAATTCCTCTTACTTGAGCTTAAACTTACATCAGAAAAAATTCTCTTGTGCGTAGTTTATCGACCTCCAAAAATCGGCCACCTCTCCGATATTGAAGACGTAATTTCCAGAAATATTCATGGATTCAATCATGTTATCACAGTAGGTGATTTTAATGCCAATATGCTTACCACAAGCCACGACTCCACATATCTTAGAAACTCGCTTAATTCACTGGGACTACATATGCTCACACTTAAACCAACTCATCACACCCCTAACTCTTCAACATTAATTGATTTAGCCTTCACCGCAAACCCTGATAAAATCTTACTACATGGTCAACTACCGGCTCCTGGAATCTCCTACCACGATCTCATATATATTGCTTATTCCGTTAAATGCCCTCAGTTCAAACAGAGATACATTACATACCGTGATTTTAAAAACATCAATGACGAGATGCTATTGGCTGATGCCTCAACTCTCCCATGGTTCACTATTGAGCATCTAAGTGATATTGATGACAAGGTCCATCACCTCAATTCTCTCCTTTCTGTTCTAATCAACACACATGCCCCCCTCATCACCAAGCGAATTTCTAAACCTCAAACTCCCTGGCTTACCACGGACATAAAACGCATGATGGCCAGACGTGATTCTGCACTACGGGCCTTTCGTAAGGCCAAGGACACGAGCTCACTGCAACATTTCAAATCCCTCAGAAACAAGACCAAACAGTTCATCAGAAACGCTAAAATTAGATTTCTTCATTCTTCTAATGGCTTCAAACAATCTTCCGCCGAACTGTGGAGCAATCTCAGAGCCTTTGGTGTTGGGAAAATCAAAGCCATGGAAATCCCGTCTTCCGTATGCCTTAACACACTCAACAAACAATTCATAACTCCTCCACTTCAAGATGACACTAAACACAATGACACTAAACAAGCATACATCAAAAAACTCCTTCAACAAAGTCCGAGCTATTCAACTAATCCTTTTTGCTTTTCTACTGTCACCCAGACACAGGTACTCCATGCACTTTGGAATATTAAATCTAAAGCACAAGGTTCAGATGAAATTCCGATATTTTTAATAAAGAAATTAATTCACATACTTTTGCCATTTATTACACACATATTCAACTGGTCCCTTATGCAAAATAAATTTCCTTCTCAATGGAAAAGGGCTCTTGTTCGCCCCATTCCGAAGAAAAATCTTTCCTCTGATCTGTCCGAATACAGACCTATTAGTCTCTTGCCTACACTATCCAAAGCTCTTGAGAAATTGGTACACGAGCAGATCTCACAGTTTCTTAGAGATGCCAATTCCTTTAATCCTCTGCAATCCGGTTTTCGTAAATCTCATAGCACCACCACAGCACTAATTAAAGTCACGGACGATATTAGATACGCCATGGACAAAAGACTGGTAATTATTATGGGTCTTCTCGACTTCAGTAAAGCCTTCGATTCTGTTGAAAAAGACATACTTATTACAAAACTTCGCACACTGAATTTCTCCCCTACTGCCCTGTCTTGGTTCAAATCCTATCTCAACGACCGTTTTCAAAAGGTTAGCACCACCTCATCTTCCTCAGAATGGATTGAAGTAACACGTGGTGTTCCTCAGGGATCCATACTTGGACCTCTACTTTTCTCCCTCTATATTAATGATATATCCACTCAACTTAAATACTGCAAATATCACTTGTACGCTGACGACTTACAAATCTATCTTCATTCTTCCACTTATGATCTTCCTACCGTGATAGAACATATAAACTCTGACCTGGACTCTCTCTCAAACTGGAGTACACTTAATTTTCTTAAAATTAATCCAAAGAAGAGCCAAGCGATCATTGTTGGGCATTCACGACTCCTCTCAACTCTTAGTTACACCGAGATTCCACCACTTCAACTACCTGACTCCATCATTCCTTACCAGAAAACAGTAAAGAATCTTGGAATAGTTCTCCACGAAACATTAACTTGGACTGAGCATGTTATTAAAACTTGTAAAACCATTTATTGTTGTCTTCACTCCCTCAAAAATATCAAAAGCCTACTATCATTTTCCCTACGCAAACAATTAATCCAGACTCTCATATTTCCTCATTTTGACTATTGCGACTCAGTATATCAAGATTTATCAGTTGAGCTATCCCTTAAACTCCAGCGTGCACAAAATGCTTGTGTGAGATTCATCTTTAACCTTCAGAAAAGCGACCACGTCTCTGAGTATTACCGCGAACTTAAATGGTTACAACTCAAGCCTAGACGGAATATGCACATCCTTTTGCTTCTCTACCAAATCAGAAACTATGAAATCCCTCAATACTTATCTTGTAACTTCACTCCGATTAACAGTGTGCATGATGCCAATACACGGAGAAAACATCTCTATTTAATACCTAAACACAGGACAGAAATCTATAGTAACTCTTTCCACATTACAGCCTGTAGACTTTGGAACTCCTTACCTACTGACATTAAGAATTGCCGCTCACTTAAAATATTCAAGAAAAAACTCACTAAAGAGCTCCTGCTCAAACAAAACAACTCCTAGCAAATTTCCTCCTTACCGTAATTCATCTCATTCTTCTATACAGGAACCTGACCACCTTTATTTCTTACGTTCTTCCTTTCTTTTGAACTCTTAACGACTCAAAAGTAATTTCTTATTTCATCAAGTATTTCAAAAGTAATCTTTATTTTATTATTATTTTTATCATTATTTTTTTAATTTATTTATTTTTCTTTTATTATTATTATTATATTAATTATTTATTTTATGTTATTTATGTTTCCCTCATGTATCTTGTTTTTCTTTAATGTTAATATATTTTGTTCAAATTTATTTCTGATGTATCAACTATCGCTTTGTTTACACTTGTATATGCTATTAATATCTCTTGTAATTGTGTTTACCATCTCTATTTTATTATTTGTATTCTTGTACATGTTTGCTATGTTCTTTATAACATTATCTGACGATGGGTTAAATGGAAGAGGGGACCTGAAGGTCTCAATTTCGCCCAGAATAAAGACGTTTATCTATCTATCTATCTAACCCATCTCCCAAACAAATCAATTTATAGATTACATAAATATAAATGTAAAAATATTTCCTTAACCGGGATGATTAAATTGATGTTGTCATCTTCAAAGTAGTCCTCATTGGAGATTATGCACTTGTGCCAGCGCTTCTTCCAATCCCCAAAATACTTCTAAAACTCGATCTTTGAGATGGCCTTTAGTTCTTTCAGCAATGCGCTTTTAATGTCATCTACGGTGGTAAAATGAGGGCCCTTCAAGGTCTCTTAATTTTTGGAAAGTCCTTCTCTTAAAGGAAGCCATGTAAGGAAAGAATATCTGTACTAAATTTCTACGCACTCATTTTAACATAATAGCAGCCTACTTATTAACGTCAGCAGGCCGATCAACCCATATATAATGTGTGATCCGACCACGTCAGCTGGTGCAATATCGGGGACGTTTTAACACAAGTTTCGGATTCAAATTCATTCTTGGGAAAGGACTTTGTGTGGAATTAATTACTTCCGGTCAGATGATTTCATATATTCAGCTGATAGAGGATTTAAAAGAAAAATGAACTAAATACCGCTAACATAAAATGTGTGAATGGGATATTTAAAAGAATAGTTATAGGAATAGTTTAACATCTAAATTTTTATGAAATATTAAAAATAATCAAGCCAGCTAGATTAGATCGTGGTCGATAATTCCCAATAAATTAAGACCTAGAGCGTCGCACTAAAACATATCATCCGCGAAAAGCCACACTTGGGTTTATAATAAATTTTCCATTATAGGGCGGTTAATCGAGTCAAAGCGAGGGCGAGCTCCCCTTGCTTAACCCCAACCCTCCCCGATCGTATGGGGTGAAGCAAAAGGGAATTATGCCATGGAGCCCGTGACGTGGTGGTAAAGGGAAATATGGGGACGGGAGGTGGAGTAATTCGCATTTCTAAGGGTGACCAAGGCAACGTGTGCGCATCTAGGTCGAAAATGGGAGAAAGGTTGGTTCATCACTTCGCTGAGGGGACGAGAGAAGTAGAGAGAACGTGAGAAGTTATTTACGGGTAGCGGTACGTCTGAAGGCAAAAGAGGAGAGAAGGGGGGATTTTGAGCACAACCGGGTTGGAGGGGATGAGCGAGCGAGGTGAAACAAGGGGGTGGAATGAATGGCTAGGTGGAAACGTGGGTAGCGCATGGGAGGGTGGGAAGGATTTGAAGAGTCGTGAACGGGTGTGTGTGTGTGTGAGACCAGGTTTAGAGGGGCGGGGAGGGGAGGGAGGAGATGAAGGAAGTCGCCTCCTCCTCCCATTTATGGATGGGATCATTGGAGGTGGGAGGGGGATAGGGAAGGGTTTGGTGCAGTAGGGCTGGGGAGGGAGATTGGGGTGGGGTTGGAGCGGAGGGTGGAAATGGAGAAGCGAAAGGAAAAACCGAAAAGTGACGTCACTTGAATGTCAGCGACACTCCTATCGGACAGAATGCTCACTTTAATTGGAATCTGGTCGGGAAGAAGGGAGATGTGGGGTTTGGAAGGCAGCGGGGGAGGGGGTGGGTGAATAGGGTCGGGGGAGGGAACCCATTGCGGGGAGGGGAAGGAGAGGAGGCGCACGGGGAGTGTCGGTGAGGGTGTGGGAAGTGTATAGGGTGTAGGGTCGAAAGGGGATCCGGAAAGGAAGCCTGTGGTTTCAGGGAAGGGGTGCGCTTAGGGTGGCGCGATTGCGGGGCGGGGGAGAAGCAAAGGGGGTGAGATAGTTCGGGTGATCTCGAATGAGCCCGGATGATGAAGGGGTGCGAGCCACGCAGGCGCCAATTAGGATGCTGGATCCCCCTAATCAGCGTTAATTAACACTATGTCCATTCCTGTTGCATTGAGAGTTAGGCATAGTTCCATCAATTCATATTCTGGGGGGCATATGACGCACATCGGGGGATCATGCCTCTGCTGACCGTTCCTCAGGTGCCATCCCCATTAGCCAGATAGAGAGAGTTCTCAGTTTGAAAACCCCTTAAATCAGACCAATAGTGATTAATTTTTCCCAAGCAAACATGTTGCGCGTTCATGATAATATGTGTATCTATATTTCTGTTTATATTTCCTAGAGTGCCAATGTAAATAAGCGTCAAGGTAAATTCTTCACTGGAGGGCTAATCAATTTGACTGTTTTCTGGCGCGGACAAAAAAATATTTATATATTACCAGAAAAATGTCCATGCATATTGTTGTATTTTATCCCAAAACCATTATCCCATTGACAGAAATCATGATATAGTGATATGATTTGAACTATTTTACACGTTTTAAGCTCATGTCTTCCATCTTTTAATATTTTTACTAAATGAATTTCGAACGCACGTATTTTACTTTCATTCTTTCAATCTATAATTCCATCTACATGCGTTGTTTTTTGTATTACTATTTTCCTATTACTCTTGTATTTGGTTAATTTTGTTTCTGAAGGAGAAATTAAGAGTTCACATCCATCATTTTATTAACCTTGTTTTTTTTCTCTTTAATTTTGTTTTATTTTTGGATTCATACGAGGCTCGTACTGCCTGAAAGAAATTCATGTTGTGTATCTGTTTAGGCGCACATAACCACACGTGCGTGCACACACAAGCAATATTATGTGTACATATATAAAAACGATAAACACAGTAATCAACCCGAAGGTCGGTTTATAAATATATATATATTCTATATATGTGATGTATAGGAAAATAATCAGGCCTGCCTAACCTGATGCGTGAATATTTCCAAGACGCATTCCGTAATTCCAAGTCCAAATCCTAGGTGGTTTGGCCTTTTTCTGCGCCTCCTTCGCTCTTGCTGCTTTTCGTTTCTCTTTGCAAGGATTCCATGTGATGACTACCGCGAAAGTCTTACCTCTCTTATTACTTGTTGCGGCACACACCCAGTGGCCCGAGTCCTGTAGTTGCTAAAACTAACTCTCATAGTTATCTCACGTATTTTCTTGGAATAAATAATTTAGGTTTTTTCCATTGCCTTTCTCAACAGTAATTTTAACGTGCCTTAATCACTGACAAGGTTGCCCCATGGTGGTCGAACGCCTATGCAGTCGACTCATTGAAGAACAGACGCTGCGCAAGTTGCTTTTCATTTTGATCCTACCCTTCGACCTATCTCTGTGGCCAACCAGGGGCAACTATCATTGCTCCCACGGATTTAGGGGTTATGAGAACTCACCAGCCTTTTTACTATGTCAAGGTTGTAGTACAAATGGAGTGATATTCATTTGTCTATTTTTGTTCGTATTTCTTTAATAGAGTCTTAATAATCATCAGCTTTTCAGGGAAAATAAAGACGTTTTCGTGCTTAATCACAGTTCATAATTAAGCATTCTGCGATTGAGAAAATGAATTCTAAAAACATTTTATGCAAAGAATGGCATGCGAATTAATGCGAAGATTTAATTGATAGGAACCATTAATTGTATACTTAATACTATATACATTGTGCTGTAACCCATTATACTATTATTGAAATTAAGCAATGCTTAAATCTTATTGTTCTTCACGTCTTTCTTGGCTCTATTGAATTCGCTTGTCACTTTCTCCTGGCTCCGTTGGTCTTCTTCAAACACGATGACTTCTTTAACTAAGTCACACCATCAAGTGGTTTGGGCTGTTCATAGAGTAATTCAATAGAGTCCTTCCATGTCTACTCAATGTATTCATCTTATATGTGCACCCTTACATTAGTATCTTGGGTGTTGTGGTTTTTTTATAAAAAACAACAAGGCACCAGGAGTTGAGAAAAGAATTGAAAAAATAATCAAGGCACTCGTAAGTCAATAAGTGGAAAACTATCAAAGGACTTGAAGAATAATGTGCTGATTACAATACCATAGAAACCCAGGACAGATAAATACGAAGAACGCAGAACATTAAGCTTGATATTTCACACATCGAAAATACTTATTCGGATAATTATCCGAAGAATAGAGAAAAAATACAAAAAATTCTCGCGGAAAATCAATCCGAATTCATGAAAAACCGAGGAGTAAGAGAGGAAAAACTCACCTTGAGGGTGGTTGTTGAAAAAGCGGCACATATAAACAACCCACCATTGTATGTGACCTTCGTAATATTGGACAAGGACCTAGGAAACGTCGATGGAATTAGATGTTCAAGGTACCTAAGAGCTTGGAAAGGATTTAAACGGCGAAAGAATAATCCACCACTTATATCTTGAACAAGCAATGAAAGGTGCGCAAGAGTTGGACATCGAAGGAGTCAGGATACATGGCGAAGAAAATAGTATTATTCGGTCAGCACATATCACCGCAGTTGTTGCATTAACTCAGTAGGACCTGCATTAAGTTATTGATGCTGTGGGATAAGTACTTCGCGAATATAATATGACCATCAACAAGAAAAAAGTAAAATCTTTGTGGGTGAAGAGAGAAGCTGAAGGCAAATAACATAAGTCGAGGAGTGTAACTAGAGAACTTAGAATCATTCATCAACCTGAGTAGAGGTATAACTTGGGATGGAAGAAGTTCGACCAACATCAAGGAAATAATAGCTCAAGCTAAGGTGTTCATGAACAAAATAATACTTTTATGCTCAAAGAACCCGATACTGCAAACAAGGTAGCGGTTTGTCAAAACTTTTGTATGGAGTATGGTTCTCTAAAGACCAGAGACATGGAACATTTGGAAGAGTGGAAAAAGCGAAGAAGAATAGGAAGAAACAAATGAAACATGATGCTGAAGAGACGAGATTAAATGGATGAGGTTTAATAGATAGGCGAAGTGAGGAACGAGGAAGTGTATACTCGTAGAAGAGGATAAATTCATGTGGAGAACTCTACAGCAATGAACAAGTAGATGGATTGGTGACACCTTGAAGTTGGAAGCACGACAAAAGGTAAAACTGAAAGGAATTATACCGCGAGGAAGACCAAGAGGCAATTACGTGTAAGAAAGACGCAACACAGAAGCTACGAGAACTCGTATCAGGGGTGAGAAAATTAACTCTGAATAGAGAAGAATTGAGGTTTGCAGTAAACCAGTCTTAGAATTGAAATATTGCTGATGATGATAAAGTCATATTGTAGCAATTAAGTCATCAACAAGGAATAATTTCTACTGCGTTTACTTCTTGTTGATCCCTGAAAAATAAATTTAAAAATATCTAGATTGTTAAATTTAAAGAGGAAATGAAAGGAATAAAATACTCGACGTCTGCTCGTATATCAGTGTCCCATATTTGATGTTTCCCAACAATTATAAAATTGCAGATACCCTTCCATATTGGCGCTAATCAGATAAAAACAGTTTTTAACTGGAGTATAGGTTTAGAGCTTTAGGGTTTGAGGTAAATTAACTATTGTTATACCCACAAGTGTAAAAATTCAGCTTAAACGTAAAATACATTTTGAAAAAATAACAGGCGTCCAATCAGTGCTAATAGTGAGCCGACATTTTCTCCTCAACTAAAATTAAGCAGCATTTCTTCGCCGCAAAAATACATTCACTTTAAAAAAATATTTTTCAGAAATCATGGAAGTTGAATGGAATGTAATGTATTAAAATGTTTCAAACTAGTGGAATTATTTGTTACATAGTATTACTTATCTGGCACTACCACGGTCGCAAAAGGGAAACTTGGCTCGCAGTGACATCCGTTTTTGGCGAAATAAACGGATTTAATGCGGACGGAAAAAGTTCCCGCACCAACAGAGGAAAGTGAAGACACAATGTGTTTTTCAAAACAAGATAGGGTCTTAAATTCTTCAAGTGCAATAGAGAAGTTTGAGGATTGTTATCCTCCCGTCGATCAGCAAATAGTCTGACTAGATGACGCATCTTCAGCAGTCGGTCGCTCTGTCGCCACGCTGATGGCCGGTAGTTGAATCTCAATAGGACGCGTCTGCTCGTCATATTGACGAACTTACAACGCGTCCTGTGAGGCATCGCGAAGAAATGGAGTGGTGTGGGAGGCGAACGGATTACATCAGAGAATGAACGGATCGAGAGCGTGAATGCCAGAAGAAAAGGATGTTATACAAACGGATGACGAAAAAAGAGAGGAAAGGGGCTGTAGACCCTTTTGCAAAAACTGCGGCGTCGATCTTCTTTCCTGAGTATCATGTTAGATGTCGGGCTTTATGGAGGTGTGGTCCGTAAAGATGTTGCTGATGAAGGCGGTGGGCTCGGAATGAGCGCATTGGTATGGAAGGGAAAGCGTTTTCTGGAGGTCTTGGGCTGAGCATGGGGTAGTCGGAAGTCTGCCTACTAGGGAAAGGAGAGGAAAGAGGAGAAGGGAGTAAGGTGGGGGAGGGAGGAATATAATAGAAGAAATGAAAGGGGTGTGAGGGCAGGGGAGTGAGAGAGAGAGAAATATGGAGGGAGTGTGAAGATTCGGCCAAACTTCTGGGTTGTGTTAAACTGTTAATGAGATTTAGGTGGAAATCGGAGACAAAAGAAAGGATTAAAGGAGGCGGAGGAGCTCGGGAAAGAAAAATTTCGGAAGCCTGAATGAGAAATACAGAGAGGATGAGAGAGAGATATTCCGAGAATATTCGTGGTTGGAGGGAAAAAATATAAATATGCTTAAATGTTTTGTTTCGAATAAAACCAGCTCAAGATGGCGACTCTTACGCAGTAAGGTACCACAGACGATAGGGAAATTTATTCCATTTTATTTATATAAAAATTCTGGGGAAAGAATCTTTCTGAACCCGATAAATGAGTTTAAAGGGTTAAAATTTCGAGGGAAACGATGAGTTTAAATAAGGTATCTCATTTTCAATATTTATCTAATGATAATGTGTCTTCCAGTTTCACGAAATTCTCCTTTTTTTACGTGTTACAGGTTTGAACAATTTTAAGTAAAATGATAAATGATTGTGTTAATTTGTTTTGAAAAAGACTACATAACAAAATATATATCGTGACTTTAAATGAATTCAGTATGTATATTCCCAAAGAAAATAATTGAATAATAAATCAAGCGCTGCATTATTACGTAAAATAAAAGAATGCGAAAATTTGGTTTTATAAAAGTGATGTTGAAAAAGTTGTTTTTTAACGTGACTTACCATAAAAGGGATTTAAGCAAAATCGGCTTGCAATGAGGGTGAATGGACAATACTTTATATCATCCTTCTGAATAGTAATAAATTAAGGCCTCTCAATCGCCGAAACAGTTAATTCACCGAATATAAGAAAAATATTGACCACCCATTTTCAGCAGTGATGTGGGTAGGATAAGGCTCATTCCAAGAGTTCAGTCCATTCGATGCCTCTAACAGCCTGACGAGAAATAGAAAAACCTAGCCGGAACTTCTTTCTGCTCAAAATGAAAAAGGGAGATCTAAACCTACCAACATTGGGAAATCCTCGCATGGGTGGATTGGGTAGATAGCTACTCCGAGTGAAATACCTGCCAATGTATTTTAAGAAAACGTCCGCATCGGAGTGAATTTGATTTGATATTGGTGTGAAAGATCATAGACGCGACTGACCTATGGGAGAGTTAACCAGGGGAGTGCGTGGAGAGGAAGGAGGAAGAGGGTTTTGGGGCAGTTCAGCGCGCCTGGGAGGTAGGGGCGTAAAAAAGGGGGCAGGACGGAAGAACGGCGTGAGCTATCGAGGGAAGCCGGCGTTGATGTGCTCTTCTTACACGGCGGGCACGTCGACTGCACTGAAAGGTACACGGAAGTAATAGGGTATAGGAGGTCTCCAGTCATGAATCTACGGACAAACGACCTTTATTGCTTATAGAACGTCATTATCATCGTCATAGGCTATGTTACACTGAAATCTCCCTTTCATCCTTTCCACTTCATAACTATTCTCCAATGCCACCCCTCTTTATATACACGCGTCCAAAGCCTTTTTTAAAATCTCCATTATTCCTCTTTATCAATTCCGACCACTAATGTCGACCGGGGATTTCGGTCAATGTGAATGATTTTTATGCTTCGCAACTGTTGTATTGTAATGCGCATTGGTGAACGACTCCGTTAAAAGTTACTGTCGTGACATCCTCCGTAGTTTCTTTGAATTTTAAATTTAAATCATCAGGAATATAAATCCTGTGCCTCAGGAAATCTAAAGTAGAATGTGTATTTGGGATTTAGGCCATCTGTATATAGTATATCGCCGGGAATTTTATTGGATAAAAGGATTATCAACTCGCACAGATGATAACAGCGAATTATCATAAATGAACTGTTAAATTATTACAAGAGAAGATGCTGAAACATTTTTAGTGATTGAATATAGTTCAACATAGATTAATACTTGTACAATGTACAGTGGGTTGAGTAAAAAAGGTCATGTATCTTTGTGATAGAATGTTCAAGATATATCTAAAGAGGAAAATAATTTTCTTAAGTTATCCATTTACTGAATAAAATCGTTTCATTTATCTATCTAAAAGTCTAAGTGTAATACTATGTTCAGATAAATTGATAAACTTATTGGCTGTGGTTTAGCTGTTTATCCATGTTCTTAGTTAAAAACGGAAATTTCAACAAAGACAAAAGAGCGTCCAAAATATTTATCCCATTCAATTTTGTGTGACTGTATAGCTATTATCTTCATTAATTTGAGCATTTTTCATGTCATTTTATACTAAATTATGTTTTTAATGTAAAATGATATTATCCCTGATTTTATTTATTTATTTTTAGTTTTATTTACATGCATACATATTTCTACTAAAAACTTCCCGGCTCCATAATTATTTTTCTGGCTCACTGGGATTGAATTTACAGTGACAAGAATTTGCGGGAAAATGATTGAGCAGAGTCAGGTACCAACAGGACCTGTCCAAAAAATAAGTAGAATAATTTCAGTAAAAAATATATGCAGGTCAAAGTACCCTTGTGCATCAACACCCCGGTGACAGCACTTCTTCAACTCGCTGTACGGTTTCCGGAAGGCGTCGACGGGAGCCTCGTTCAGGCACCTCGTCACGTCCTCTTTGATGTTTCCCAGCGTTCCAAAATGGTTGCCTCTCAAGCTCTTTTTAATTCTTGGGAACACTTCGGGGCTGTAGGGCGGCGAGGCAGCGTAAAAGGTTCATTCTCAAAGAATCATGTCTCATCACCAGTAACTAAACTTATCTACGTCACTCTGAAAGCTGTCCCAGAGGTCACGTGAGATTGTCACATGAGCAGCCTTCAAGTCATCCAACATCTTGGAAACCATCTTGGTACACACCTTTCTTAGAGCAAAATCTTCCCTAAAATACTATGAATTGTGGTTTTCGGAATATTGCACTCGTCTGCTAACACTCAGACGTCGATTAAAATTGACCATGTCTCTCACTTTTGCACATTTTCGTCACACTGTCGCTGATGGATGTCTAAGGGCATTTCTCATCGTCAATCTCCTCTCTACCCTCCCTGAACATCTTGTGCCAGCGGAAAACCATTCCTTGGGATAATGCTTCATCTCTGTAAGAATCTGCAACCGTTGGCATGGTCTCCGAACCGATCTTAACACAAAATTTCATCCCTTATCGTTGCTCCATGGAACGTGACATCGTGAGTTCGTGACGCAAACCTCGAACAGGGGTTAAGGCTAGCTGCGATCCGCACAGTGAGTGGCCACAGTTAACCAAGGTGGGTCGTGCTACTTTCCCAAGGCCGGGCACCACTTATCCTGATCCAAATCGTCCCACTCCAGCCACTCACGTCAGCGAGAAATAAACATTAATTATTTTTGGGACAGATCCGATATGTATATTTTTTTATTTAAAAAATTGGAATAAAATAAACAATCACCTTAACTCCTAATTTTAATAACTGAAACAGGGAATGATAACCTCTTGTACGAGTGATTCTGGTTTCCAAAAGTTGTGTAGGTAATATAATATACATTTTGCTATGGAAACACATTTATGTGTAAGAAGTTTTGAGGCAAATAATACGGGATACATTGTTGTTAATGCTGTTTTAATAAAAACTGTAGCAGATATATCGTTAATATATTGGCTCTGCCTTTCCGTTTGGGATAAAGACTTAACCGTGTACAGATAACAACTTTATGGCGTTTGACAATGCTTGATACACACGAATTTATGTGTAATCAAAAGAAAGATAAAAAGTTTAACCAAAGTGAAAACAACTCACTTCAATATTTCGGTGGTCCCAGAACACCTTCATCGGGGTACGATGATTTACTGACGGGAAGATAAGGAGACAAGGGAATACTAGGGGAGGGAGGGTTAAACAGAGGGGCATACGTAATTGATATTTGGTTGTTGAGAGGAAGGTGCTGGCAAATGGGAACAATTTGGTCCGGAGGCTTGGCAGGATTTAAAAAGATAGATACAAGCTAACGCTGTATAGCCCTTCATTTTTTTGTTATGGCTGTGGGTGGGAGGGAGGAAATAATGGATACTCTGTATCAATTGTCGACATTTTCGCTACAGGTAGCTTCGTGTCTGGGAACTGGGAGGGAGGCGAATAGGGAGGTTGGGATACAACCACGCAATATTACATACGATACGTATACCCTGTAAGTCACCAGTAGGATGTGTGGCAGTGGGTGGTTATACGCCAGGCTTTTTTTTGACCCGAAATATTATACAAGGGATTTAATCTGTAATTTAACCTTCACTTCGTAAGTGATTTCCAGCCTAGCTGCTCTAATATTTTTGATACGCTACTAAGTTTATCATAACAACGTTTCACAAATCCTCTACGCTGCATGCGATCCAATTCGGAAATCATTTCAACTTTGTGAGAACCCCAATTCTAGCAGCATATTTTAAATGAGACCTAACCAGCAAAAGATAACATTTCTCTCTAACCTTCTCACCACATTTCCTCAATACTCTTCTCATAAATCCTAAGTTTTTATCTTTTCCACTCTCTTACTCTATTCTACTCTATGCTCTACTCCACTTCTCAATATTCTACTCTAGTTAATCAATCATTTGGCAGGAAATTGAGAGGACCCAGGGTTGGATCACGGTTGTTTCACTATTATCCGTTTGAATTTACTTATCCATTGTGCATTTATCCATGTTCCTTATTTTCAGCTAAATACTGAAACGAGGCTTAGGTTAAAAGAAAATTTACAACCTACTACATATGCGTCATAATACAGACATTTTTTTATCAAAATCCGCATCATAATGTGCTTTATGGTTTTTAAGTAATTTGCGCAAGAGCAGCAATATGATAATTTTTAGGAGCATGAAGTTATCTCATTTTCAATCACTAAGATTTCACTTGTTAAACATAGTAATAAAGGAACGTACTATTTCTCACGATTGAGAATAGAAAGAAGCGTAGAGAAAATAATGACAGTTAAAAAAAATTAATTTTTACCGATCGTGACAGATAAATGTCTACAAAATAGTTTTGAAAAACTCCTTGCCTTAATTTCTTTTGCATATCCAATTAGTTGGTGTATTACCAATTAATAAACCCACCCAATGACCCAGTTTGGAAATTTATGGCAAAATCGCAAAAGAAAACACGATATACATTAAACTTCGAATTTCACGAATTCAAAATCTGCACCTTTTATATTTAATATTGATAGGACTTCATAAATGAGAGGGTGAGTACTCTTTACTTTTTCATCCAAAGTTGTCACATCAAATACCTAAATTTATCCCATCCCATCAGTATTAGGTAATAATAAGTAAACTAAAAACCTTTTATTATATTGTCGCGTAAGTAAATATAAATACACATTAGACTGCCGAAACTAGTTTTCTGCATGATCCCTCTCTTGTGTAAGTTAAAATTCTTCAGCGGAAAGCCAATGGAATGGATTTCCTTTACCTTTTGAATGCATTTCTCAAATAATTTGGTCCTGTCAATTTCGTCAGCGAACAAAAATGTTTGGCAAGTAAACTCTTAATCCCTCCCCCGAAACCCGTTTGGAAAAACAAAGAACGCTCCAAGCACAAAAACGGTCCAATTATTCGAACCGAACCCAAACATCCGACCATCCCTGATAGAAAACAGATCTCCTGAGAGGAATTGAGAAATGATTCCCCCATTGAGTCTGATGCAAAGATAGTGGAAAATTTCCATATTAACTCCCTCTCTTGCGGAAACTCTATAACCCAATCCAAGGTGGGAGAGAGAGAGAGAGAGCGAGAGGAGGGGGAAGAGAGAGGGATAGCAAGGGAGGGGAAGAGATGGCCCGAGCACAAAACCATAGCTTTTTCCCATCACGCCGTCTTATGCAGCTTATTCATTCGAGGAAAATGCCTTCCTCAAATTTATATACTATGCAGGATCACTCGCACGTTCCTGTGTGTTTCCTAGGGGCGGAGTATGAGGGCGAGGAGGCGGGGTAGCGTAAAGAGATTAAAAAAAAGGAGAGGAGAAGAAGAAACGGAAAGAGCGAAGCGACGGAGGAGATGAGAGAGAACGAAGGAATGGAGGACAATGTAATTAATCATTCCATACCCTCAGTTTAAGTTCCAGAGTTTGCGAGAACTTCCAGGAAACTTGGTCTTCATTTTGGCGCGGGGATCATTGTCTCGTATCCAAGAAAGGAGGGAGGCGAGTAGGAGGGCGTTGGGGGCTGGAAGGGATGAGGGGTGGGAATTGTGAGTGGGGGGGGAGGTGGAATGAGTAGGTGGGGGAGATTTGAGATGGAGGAATGGGGGAGGGGAGACTGAGTCTGTCTGTGGGAAGAAACGAGGGACGAGGTAAGGCTGAAAAGACCAGGAATCCGATGGTCGCAAGAAGTAACCCCATTCAATTCCACTCCCTCCCCGCACCTCCCACGTTTAATCCCTCCCCCCGGTCCCCACCCTACCCGCAGGAAATCGGTTATTGTTTAAAAAGTAACTCACCGCCAACGAACTCTGATGTTTCTGGTTGTTTTTGACATTTATTGCGAGGACGTATTTTTATTCTTGGCATGGTCTTAGTACATATCTTTCAATTTCTCCATCGTTCTAGCTTTTTATTTATCCCATACTTTCATTGCTAGCTCAGCCCTTAATGGCATAATTTCTCTTTTTTCAGTCAGATTCAAATAAATTTATATAAGCAACAAAATTAAAATTCACTTATGATGAAACCAAGATGAATAAGTGTCTTATGGTTGGTGACTTACACGTGCATATAAAAACTGTATGCATGATTAGTATATTAAAAACGACGAAGTTATGTTAAACTTGAAAAATATTTCAAAATGTTTAATACATATCGTATTATTTATAGTATTCCTTAAGGAGGGTATTTTAAATAAATTTGTGAAACTAAAATTTCCGTCAGATCGTTGTTATTTTTAATATCAAAAACTCAAGTAGTTATTTTTTGACGTTTGTATCATTTTTTGGGTGGTTATTATTTTGTCACCTCTCTGCGTTTTAAGGAGAGGAGCAATGCAAATTGACCCAAAATTAATTGTTTTGATTGATTATTCTCAGTCGACAGTTCCGCTTACGTCATGCCTTGCTTTGATCTATCTTATAATGGTCGGAGGTGGGAGAAAAATGTTCTTCAATAATTCGTGTCTGTTTTGATAATTAGGAGGAAAGAGTGGTGGATTTCCGTGGTCATCATTCCCAATTTCTGTTATTTTTTGTATTTCAAAATGCATTGACAACATTACTTGATCTGAACGTGGGATTTAATTCATTAATTCCAATTCTATAAGTTATCCATAACCAGCAGTTCGCGTATTTACATTGGGTTACATTTGTACTTTTCTATGTTCCTGTTTATATAGTACAGTTCGAGGAACTTCTTAGGTTTACGAGCGGGAGTCCCAACGAGCGTGCATGTCGGAATTATTTTCCCCAGAGTGGAAAGATACGAAAAAATGCGTCATGTATTTGGGGAGGAGAAAATACTCTAGCAGGACATATGACTCTTACTCCCAGATACTTTTGTTTTTGTTCCCACGAGCCACCTCTTGGTGACATGAGTCGTTTGGATGACGGAGCATTGAAAAGCGGAATGGTACAGAACATTCTTGTTTTTATCATTAGTACTTTATATTAGTCATACCTGTAGTTTGTTCTTTGAAAATATTTCAAGTACCACTCGTAAGCAGCGTACCTAAGAAATCTCCTCATCCATAAGTGTGCCGACTAACACTCTTAGAGATGAAATCGGTAAACCGCTTGACGTTTATTTCTTCTGGAAATAATACTTCAATGTTTTTGTACATTGGCTTCAATTAAAATATTCAGCAAATATAACTTAATTCTATTTTTATCACTTAATACCAAATATGAAACAATTTTACTAATAACGTAAACATCTGAACTTGAGGGAGTTCCATATTAGACACCAGTAAACTCTTTGTTGTGCCTAAAAAATAGTTGTTTTCACAAAACTTTGTGAAGGAATAGAAAATGTAGTCTACCATTTCATTAACTGAATTTTCGCGTGTGTTAAAAACAACAGAATTTGTCATCTCTCATAGATACGCAATGTAGCAAACCGAGTATTAGCTCCGTAGTTTTTTTTCACGCTGTCTAGAACAGACGAGAAATGAATGCACGGCCTCGACACTGGAGTTGCGGGATTAAAAGTCGTCCGTTTCAGGAGACGTACCATCACACGCACACACTTTCAACGGATCCTTTTAACCGGTTAATAAGTCGGGAAGAAAAGATCCACTAAAACTTCCCCCTACGGCGTATGAATCCTCGGGGGGAGGCAAAGGGGCGTGGGTTCAGGGGTGGAGCGAGGCAGAGAGGGGTTTAGGGGGCGAGAAGGGAGAGGGCGAGATTAAGTCGTCGGCGGGTGTCGAGAGACCGCCGAGAAAAGAAGAGGAAGTCTTTCCACCCGCAGTCTCTCTTCCATTTACGCGGACAACCCCTTCTTCTTCCCTTTGTGTGAAAAGCCCCGACCCCCACCTCTCCCCCGTCTCACTCCTCCCCGCAACTCATGCTCGTCCCTCCGGCCCCACCACCACGACTCCCCCGCCGCATTCTTCCGTTCGCCCCATCCTCCCCCATGCCTCCTCTCTCTACACTTCGGCACCTCACGTCTCCACCACCACCCGTCTCCTCTCCCTCCCCCCCTCCAGACCGCACCCCTTGGGGAAGCGCTCCACTCCGGCGTACTTCCGTATTCCTGCGCCACTTCTCGTCCCCGGTCTGTACCCGCGTGGCTAAAACCAATTCTACCCCCCTCCCCACCCATCTCACTGACGAGGACGACCGACTTTCTGCCCTCTCCCGGCCCTTCTCCCCTCCCCCCTCTCAACTTACTGATTACCGTCTCTCTCTCCGTGTCCACGTCCTCCCTGGCAGCACTGAGGTTATCCAAAGGATTTGGTCGTATACCGGGGTCCGTTAATCAGTAAGGAGGTTGAACTCCATGAAGTAGCTGTTGAGCAGTACCTTCTCGCCAACCGGACGACTAGCTTGAAATTCACTCGGTTGAAATGAGTGCCACGGGAGATCTTTCCCGTCTCCGCTTAGGAGCTGCATTGTGAACGATTCATTGATAAGCACCATCCGTGGGAAGTCAAGGTTTATGAACTATTCTAGTTTTACTTTCTGATAGTCAGAAATGATACCGCAGGTATAGTCACACAAGAGCGTTGTCCTTTTCCGTATCCAATAGTTCACCAATTGAACAGAAATATAGTACACTTTTTTAAACTTTTGTAATATTAAGATGGCATCTCCATCTGTCGCTATTATTAGCCACTCAAGCTTTCTGGTCGGTAAGTAGCATTTCTAACCGCAAAGTAATATTTGCAGGAAATAAAACATTTTCTTCGGATGAATCCAACGCTTCCATTCATTAATCAGATGTTAAGCATGAAGAGATATCGTCTTATTCTCCAAACTATTGATTTGATTTGCGTTAAAAAATACTAGCATATTTATTGGAATTGAAACTAGCCGAGTTTCTTCCTATTGACTGATACCTGATATCAAAACTCAATCTTAAGTTATGAACGAGATCGGGAAAAATTAATCTCGAAAAAATTCAAGCGGTCTGTTAATTTCCTTGGGTTTAATCCTGTATTCCTCTTATCCATCATCACCAGTTCTTCAATTCGAAGAACTCAGCCCTCCACTCCAAGGCTGACTCTCTTACGTTCTGATACCTCTCCCGTCCAATATTCCCCTCTTTACTTACCGTCTTATCTCTTGTCCCTCCTTGTCGGGCCTTCCCTAATAATGTCCCCTCTAATTTCCCTTCTTTAATATTCATGATATATTCATAAATCTCATGGCGGGTTGAAATCATCAGGTTCTTAAAGCGGGCATAATTTTTTCCACCTTTCACCATTCCGTGAACTTCCTTGTGTCTTTTCTGGCTCACTATTTTGCACATTCTCACTTAACCTTTCAATGTAATCATGAGAGCTCCACTCCAGCAATAGGTGTCGGGGTTTTATCCTCTTCTTTTTCTCTCCATGTCTGTGACGTTCCACGTCTCCTATTCATGGAGCGTACGTTCGTGTACTTTCACTTATTGCTTTCTTGTTTGTTTGACTTAATTGCTTTGAGTATTATAATCGTAACATCGTTATAGACACATTGTTAGTGTGAAGTGAACTCCGTCTGATATCCGCTAAGCTCTTTACAAGTACATCCCATTTTATGCTAAAGTGATTGCATTCCATTAGCTTTGATCTCTCTGCTATTAACGTACCATCTGCCACCAGATACATAGTTTCGCATACCATAACTCAAATTTTCTTAATGTTAATTGTTTCAAAAATATCTCTGAAATGTTTTGCAAATTCTATTTAATATATTTGTAGGTCTTCGAGATACTATGCCACAACTTCGACCATAGTTACAAAACGGAGAAAGTTAATTTCTTCTGCGACGGCCTTAATTCTTTGATACTTATTCCTTTTACATTTCCATTACCTCTTCCAAGAATTTTTAATAGTTTTGATCAGGTAATGCATAATTTACCCCTTCTTGTTCTTCTCCTTTTACCCGTCATTAATGACTTTTTTAAAATGTAATGCCTCCTGTGATAACTTAGACGCCGGAGGAAGGTGATCCCCCCATAGGTAGGGATAAAAGAGAAGTGTTTGGAGATACCTAAGAAAAGTAAATGAAATAAAACCGATTTTAGCATTAAATAAGACGCTGCACTATTCTCCTTTTATTCTCTCCATTTCTTCTCTCCCTCCTGAACTTTGTAAACTATCCGCCGGGTTCAATTTTCGAGCATAACATTCAACCTACGTTCCCACAAGTCAGCTAGGAACTAGTAAGATTTTTCTTTTGGATAAGTTATATATATTTATATATAAATATATATATATATATATTATAAGATAAATAATAACGTTTGGGTAAGAAAAGTTGAAAAATCACTTCGCTAGCAGAACTTTCGTCATGGTTCTTTTGAAAAATTTCCTCCTTCAAAGACAAAGAAGTCATCTCCCTTCCGATGAAAAAGGTTTTTTTCACCGAAATATAGAGAAAACAAAATTGAGTGTCCTTTTTTCATGTCATACCAGTCATGCTTAATATGCCAGCGTCAAGCCTGTGACTACACTTATATTTACTTTCGTGAACATATTCCCAATGCGAGCTAGATCGGTAATTTGTTATTTATAAGCAGACAATTAAAAAATTCGGATTATCCGAACTGTTAATGAAAGAAATACGGCGAAGATTGTTGTGGGTTGAAGGAGGAGGGAGGGGGGTAGGGCGGGAGGATCCCGGTGGAGGGTCGGGAGTGAGGCGGAGGGGGCAAAGAGGGAGTGCGGAGGTGAGAAAGGTAGTGTGAGGTTGGGAATGATGAAGAAAGTTGGGGAGAGGGAAGTGAGTCGAGATGAGAAGAGAGAGAGAGGGTGAGTTTTGAGAGATTGACTCAGCGAGGTATAAGTGATAAACGCCTTTCTGACGGGGCACTGGTAACGGAGTTCAAAAGAAAGTAAGCAGTGGAGCCATGAAAGTTAGGAATGGCCTCCCAGCTGTGAAAATGAAGGAGGAGGAAGGGGAATGGGGGAAGTTTTGAGGGTATCGCGTGGAAGGTGATGAAGGTGATGAAGGGTGGGAGAAGATGAAGAGAATTGTTTCGGCGAGGAGTCTGAACGGAATAGGTTAGTGAGTATGTACAATCTAGGACCTTTCCCATAATTCGTTACACTGTCGATGAATCTCCTTCCCTCTGCTTTATTGCTTCTTAGTCAAAAATTTTGGGGTATTAGCTGTAATCTTACCCACGTTCGCAGGCACTTAACCTAGATGGTCTTTTTTAAATGTAAAATATTTCACAATAATATGCGCAAATGTAAGTGGTACGGATTTTCGATAAGTATGAGACTATTTTTTCTATTTCGTTAAATTGAAATATCTGGTACTGTCTACTGCAAACTATTTGCTAAAAAAATGCATCTATTCAAATATTCTAAACCTTATATGATGGATTTTCAGGGCACATATTAGGCCACTGATTGATATTGATTTCGAGTGCAATATATTATTTTCCATTGCTCAAGTGAGCATTTTTACCAAAAAATACTCAAACAGCAGCGTACTTGCCTCTCGAGCACTATGGCTAAGTATTCATATACCTATGTAACACGAGTATTGAAAATATTGATATCTTAAATAGGTTAATGAGGGACAATGATACTGTCACTATTGCTAGATGTAATTCTATCACATTGTTAATTTTGTCAAAAGGAAAAAGCATGGGACGAACTGAAATTTTTAATTACATAATGACTTTTAAATTGTTTAGCCTAGAAAATGATGACAATGTACAATTTATGGAGAAGCGTTATCTAATACGTAATTTCTCAATAATATAAGACCTTAGCTATTAAATATATAGGAAAATACCATTTAAGTTATGTGTCGTCAGTGAAATAAACGGATATAATAATAAATATCTCATAAAGTTAAAAAATGGTGATTCCAAAAAACTCCCTACCTAAAATACTACTGTTAGTGCGCTTGATTCTCTGTTATAATATTCAAAATTCTCTTTGCATTATATTCATCAGTCGCTTCACTTGTGGAGCTAAAAAGTGCCTATCTTACATACTCATTTGTAATTGGAGGAGCATAGTTTCATCTGAATGATTTTTTTCGTTTCTTGAGAATAAGAATGAGAATATTTTCGGTGGGAGTTTTAAGAATTTCTTGACGAATCCGGAGAAGGAAGGGGAGGGGGTGAGGAGAAATGGGGGAATGGCACTTAAAAATTGCAGCTTCTCGCGAAATAGTCTCCGAGGGAATTGGGGAGGGGATGGAAGGGAAGTGTGGATGAGACAGCTAAAAAGAATGAAGACAGGAAAGGAAGTAAGAGGGATGAACAGAAAGATAGTGGGGGGAGAAGGGAGGTTTGGGACGAGGAGGGTGAGGAGTAGAAAGGAATGGACCAAGTAATATAAAAGTCTCGCCGAGCGGAGGAGAATTCAGGACACATTTTTTGAAAAATAAAACTTCCTCCGCGATCTCCCTCAAACCCCCTTCCCCTGTACCTTTCCACCCCCACCACCCCTATTCTCCCTTCCTTGTGCTCTTTCTCTCTCTCGAGAAGAACGTTCGAAGATGGAGATCTTTATTTTTCTTTCTTTCCATTCTCACGGCTCTCCGACTCAAACAGAGGGAGGCGGGGGAACAAGATAAGGAAGGATCGAGAGAAGGGTGCGGTGAAAGCTCTTGTTTCTCCTTATTTTTTTAAGGAAATTGCACTCACTGTAATAAACTTCCCACTTCCAAAAGTTTCCCTCGTAGAGGCCAGATATCACATTCCTACACTTCACGTAACTCTGGCAAAGAAATGATCCAGAGTTCTGCGAAATTAACTTTAGTTTTCTTCATCCTTTGACCTTTCCTTCTCTAGCGGAAGTCTTTGCTTCGATGACCAGACTTTTACCGCCGTAATGAAGCCTTACTTTAACACTAGATTGAACAAGTATGAATAAGTGCGGAGTACATATTATAACATAAGTATCTTTGCATACATTCTCAGGGAAATTAGTTGACGCCTTTAAATTGAAGTTTTACACTTCTATGAGAATATTATATCCTTTTCATGGTGTCCTTTAGAAGC
This sequence comes from Hetaerina titia, assembly GCA_037158775.1. Taxonomy (NCBI): domain Eukaryota; kingdom Metazoa; phylum Arthropoda; class Insecta; order Odonata; family Calopterygidae; genus Hetaerina; species Hetaerina titia. The sequence goes on along the minus strand of CM073769.1, from coordinate 88,460,197 downwards.
CTTCAGATTTAGTTCTTACATTATATGGAAGTGAAATTAAACTATACGGTTGCATCATAGCAATAACGATGATTTTATTTTTTTATCCGATTGAGTTTTAAAATTTAATCTTTATTTGAAATGGTGTTCGAGAGCTGATCAATTGATTTACTGTGTTTATGACATGTGTTTCTTCAACCTTAAAATTGTGAAAGTTACTTAATCATTATGATATCATGATAATTGTCCCTCCAAAGTATTACAAATAATTGGTTCAACGCATTCTCACATTAAGGTACTATAAGTTCCCTAATGAAAGAGTGAACCCGTTTTTCAATGGATTTTTAATTTTGTGCTGCTAGTCATAATGATATTGAGACTTCCATTTGTCACGAATTTTTTCGCTTAGGAAACGTTGGAGAAAAGATGAGGAGGAAGGGAGGAGAGGAAGGCGACTCCGATTTCTGCGTAGTCTTGGCAAAATCTGCAAATGATACAAAATTTACCCATAAATTTGAAGGACAAATTGTTCCATAAGGAACTGACAAATAAATTCACAGAAAAACTCTGTCTCCACAAAACTAGCCCGGAGCCTGGGTTCTGGCAGACGGATGGTCTGGCTCACCCTCGCCAAGTGGGTTTGGTTGTCACTATAAAGATATTTTCTTTTCAAAGGGCAACTTAAAATAATCAGACTAACGGATGAATATTTTCCTACTATGGCCCCACCAAGCAATAGTATATTCAAAAAAATATCCCGTCCCAACCGCTGGAATTATCTTCGGTCAACTCAAGAGTGCGATAGCGCGACTGCCACAACTTTCCTCTGTCCCCTCTTCCTGACTTCCCTAATCTCCTTTTACCCCTCCCAGTTTATCCTTCTCCATGGTCTCCCGATCCTTTCTCACACTCCCATCCCATCACCCCCTCCGCCCACTACCACGACCCCCCTCACTCCACGCGACCCCGAAAACTTCAAACGCTTATAAAAGGCGACCCAACTTCAAAACGTCCTCCACAGATGGCAGCGCAAACCAACCACTCTTACACCAGTCGTCTCCATGGAAACCTTGTCTGTTGAGTCAAGCTTGAAACTTCGTGGCTCTTGCTCCGTGGCGTTTCCTCTTCGCTACCTCCGCTGCCTCGGAGGAAAATGGAAGAGGCGGGGGAGGAGGGTGTAAGGGAAGGGGCTGGGAAGGAGTGGGGTTGCGTGCGGGGCGAGGGATGAGGAAAACGGAGGCGGAGGAGAAGATCCGAGAGGGCAGGGAAGGAGGTTGGGGAGGGTGGCAAAGTCGGAGGCGGTTGGGAAGGGAGGTGGGGTGTATATATATCTCAAAAGGAGTTGGACGAAATGCGGAGGGAGATGAAGACAACCAAACGGATTTCTTTTGTGCCGCTTTTCTAGGGAGACGACGGAGCTCATCCTCCCTCCCTCTCCCCCACACCCCTTTACTCCTCCGAGAGGGTAACACATGCGGAGACAACGCGTAATTAGTTTACAATTGAAAGATAGCGGAAGATATTAACCGCTTCTTTTTTCTTTTAAGCAAAAAAATGGGAAGGGAGAAAAAGGAAGTCGGGGGAGACCGGGAATGCTTTGTCAAACATTTTGAATGAGTGATGTAAAGAAGGAGATTCAGTGGATAGCGGATTATCAAAATCCAAGTCGCTATTTCAGCCTTTAGAGAAGAAACTTGAGGCAAGGGGACTATTATTTTTCATCCGGATTGGGATTGCCCTCGTGCAAAAGAGAAGGGGAACGAAGTTACTCTTAATTACTTCAAAAAATTACCGGGAGCTTTCTGCGTTATTACCCAAAAGTACTCTAGAGATTTAAGTATATGGACTTAGAATAAGCAGTGTCGTTTTACTTAGTTTTATCAACAAAAGAAGTTGCATTATCGTAATCGTCTAAGGATAGAGATACGGAATAATGCTTCATGTGTTCATATTGCTCACACGTCAACACTTCTTTAACATATAATGTATCGTACTTATTAAAAATTGGTTTGCATTACCTCAGTACAAAGATATCCTCGATATTTATTTGATGCTGTGGCATTTCATGATTCAAAATAAAAATTATTACATTTATATTAAATAATATGGTATGTATAAAATACATCGTTTGGTGAATTAAGAAAAAAGACGCATGACAGGATGTAATCCCTTTTTTTTTAATTTTCACTCATCTGACGGACTACTCAGCCAATGATTACTTATAACTAACTCTGTGTAAATTCATTGCGTGCAAATATGTTGAGACTTAGTATCCTTAATCACCTTTTTTTACCAAATTTAAATTAATGACAAATTTTTATTTGATTCGTTCTTCAGTTAACACTGGAAAAAATATGACATTTCTCATAATATGTTTACTTTTGAAACTGGGTTATTCCTAACTTTTTGCTAATACTACCGGTAGATGGGGAACTCGAATAACGTTCCTTCACTGCAAAATTAATTTTTTGCCTTGTTTAGTTTTGTCTCGTCAAAGCACAGGTAAAACGGTGAATGGGTTGGAAATTGCAAGAATGAAAACTTGAATGCTCTTGAGGTTTCTTTCGCGGGAAACTTAATTGCACCATTTCGGTGAAGGGCGATCGTAATGCAACATTTGAAAAAGGTTTTATATTCCTCTCGAAAAATTTCCCCACAATTTTTACAGCTTCACTTTTGGGAAATTATGAAGGTTTTCTCCTCTGAAGTGTGCGAGCGGTAGAAACATATTTACGAGTGTGCCTCCATGCGGAATCAAAAGAAGTCGCCATTCGTCGGGAGAAAAAAGAATGACTTTCAATTCTTGAAAAGGAAATTAGTGAGTTTTTCACGTTGCCATCGCAGCCAGTAATGCCGGCACTCTTTCATAAGTTCTCTTTCCTTCGCAAGAAACGCAAATTAACAAAGTTACTGAGACTCTAAAGGAATGGTGGGATGAAATGAACTCTTCGTTATAAATGAGCGGTATGAACTTTTCTGAATCTGAAATGAATTCTGAATTGAACAGTGAACAAAAATAAACATCACCGACTTAGCTTAATGAGATAATCAACGTAAAATATCCACGCGCTGATCGTTGTTTTCAATGGACGAAGAGTCTATTTGATGTCATGAAAGAAATGAGTATGCGTGCTTTGGTGAATTAAGAAAAAAGACGCATGACAGGATGTAATCCCTTTTTTTTTTAATTTTCACTCATCTGACGGACTACTCAGCCAATGATTACTTATAACTAACTCTGTGTAAATTCATTGCGTACAAATATGTTGAGACTTAGTATCCTTAAACTTATCCGTAAAAATTATCCGTAAACAATGAAAAATGTTTAGCATCGTCTTATAAATATATGAATAAATTATAAATAATATATGTCTAATATCTATGCTAGACTTTTTCTACTTTCATATTTTGCGCTTTAATCTGAACTTCATAACGTTCGAATCACACAAGTAATCCAGGGATTAGAATAAACGATAAAAGCATTTTAAAAGGAATTTCGTTATTTGGAAAAGAGGTGCTTGATAATTTTTGTGACTTTAGCATATCTTTATCATATTTGAGAGTATTATCAAAATAAGTTATTTTAAAAATATTAATATCTTACGTCATAATGGTTTACTAATACAACAGCTGATAGATATAAAAATAAATGAATTTTTCCTGGGAACTGGAAATTCATCATTATGGGTTTAGGTTTACAACCTGAGGTTTAGTAGGACTCTCGAAGAAACCATGTTACCCGCGATTTTTTCTTTTCTTAACAAATATCAACCCCCACATTTTCCATAACCTGTTACTTTTAGTTCTTCTCAAGCCAGCCTGAGATCCTTTTCATCTATGAATTCTTCAATTAAGATCATTAATGAATCATTCTAATTTATAATGTGACCAATCGATTCCCCTTTTCTGGCGTCTCCCATTGAATTCTCTCTCTATACACTCTTTGAAGTACTTCTGCTGTTCCATCTATCCATTAACTTTTCATCACTCTCCGCATTTTCTTCGCTTCTAATCAGTGGCAAAAAAGAATATATCGTTGTAGCTTATTTTATAGGTTTTCCAACCTTATAATTTCGTCATCGAAGCGTAGGCCTGGTGACTTCAGCTAAACATTTTTCCTTCATGAGAGTAAACAGTTTAGAATCTGATCCCTCTCTTAACGAACCCAAAAACGGGTATATAAATTTATGAATATTAGTCCTATCAATTGAGACTTTTCGAGGAAAAGCACTGTGACAAAGGCAGGATGAAATAAAATCCCAAATAAGTGAGGTTAAGTGTGTGTATAAAACAAAAACATCCCCTTCTCTAAAACCTCTTTCCCCTCCGGTCTACTACGAGTTCTTCAGCCCCTCTGCCACTATCCTCCCTCTTCTCTTTGATCCAGCACCGCGACCCCTGGAGTGGCACTCAACCTTAGGAGCCGACGTTCGAGACTTTCCCGCGACCTGAAACGGAACGAGTGGAGGGAGGTGGGGGGTGGGATAGATAGGGAGGGCCATGGGGAGGGAAGTGTGGGGAGTGGCGAAGCACAGGGAGGATTGTTGGGAGTACGCTAACTCAAGTTCGCACAAGGAAGAGAGGAAGGAGGAGAAGAGGGATTGATCTCTCACGGGACGAAGCGGGAGTAGGCATGCGAGAAGAATGGATTGTGTTTGTACACATAAAAAAGATTTGAGTAGCTGCGACTGTATTTGAAGCCCATCCATACCGGTTTAAAGCAGTTATCGCAGTTTAAGAATAGATTAAATGTGGTGACGCTACTTCAAATAGAACAGATGGCACATTATCAGCAACCAGGATGTAGAACAATATCCGAAGACAATAAAGAGACTCGACAAAATGGATAATTTACAGACTCTGTGATGCCATAAGAGGAGCTATTAAAATAAAATCAACGATAGAAAGTCATGTGTAATGTTACTATATAATGGCATAATATATATAATATAATAAATATTACATAATATAATTTATATAATATAAAAAAACATGATATAATAAATCAGAATGGAAGACACCTGGACAAAAAATCTTAGCTAAATTTAGAGAACCATTGAAAATGAAGTTTCTTAGGTCGGTAAAGGGGATGCATGAGTGAACACGGTATGCGAAATGAATAGATATATATATATATATATATATATATATATATATATATTGGAATATAGCATTATCAAATAATTAAGAAGAATAAATGTGGGGAGAAAGTATGAGATGGAGAAACTGGAACAGGGCAAGGGATCTAATCCTGGCACGTTGGAAGAAGAAGACATTATCCACTGACATTAGTTGAGAATTAGAATGGGATTTAATTTTTTTTATGGGTTCTTCCTTCTACGTCAGACGCAAGATCGGAGGTAATGGGTAATATTACCACGGATGTAACTGTTTCATCAACATTCTATGCTTCATGAATAAAATTCCATTAATGATATAACACTTGAGTCGTTAATCCAATTGATGTTGCTTGAAATATATTTGTACTCGGGAATGTATATACAAAATTGGAGGAACTTAGGAAGGCTTAGGAGAGTGTTTCCCTGTGAAAGATGATGAGTTGGTACCTGATTGGATGATTGATTCTGAATATCAATTTCCAAATTTGTTCTTTTTGACTTTATTGTAATTGATTTGTTAGGTTTTGTAATTGGACTCATGATAAGTGATATAAGGACTGATGATATCATGCATACTGAAATAATTCGAGAGAAGAAATTCATAGAAAAGAAAATGTGTTGAAAAAGTAAACTCCGTTAACAAGTGTGTCCTTCTTCCCGTCACAACATTCTGTACGAACACAAATTTATTTTTGTAATTTTACATTGATGTGGAAATTAATTTTTAATTCTCTTTTAATCCTCGTTTTAATTTTTTATCCTATACGAATAAAATATATCTAATATTTAAAAAAGCAGTTCCTTGTTTCATAGGGCTAAAGTTAATTTACGTTAAAAGGTAACTGGAGGTTGAATTTTTAATAAGCATTTTCATCACCACATGTTTATGCGTCACTTGCCTGACTATTATCCCACTTATAATAAAATATAAAATACAAGGTTTTGTATCAAAATAACTAATTTATAATGTATTGAACCACATACGAATGTTTCGAGCGAAATTCGAGGGGCATTAAGAGAGTAATTTTTTACTTAACACAAATTACGTGGCGTTTAGTCTCCTTGTGCAACGTAATATGGATATCGTGACAAGATACCTAGTTTAAGAAAAAAAATATCGGAGGATGGAAGGACGAGACATTCAAATCATCGCAGTTTCCATAAGTTCGAGTGTGTGTGTATGATTTTGAGGGTAAAGGTGGGTTACAATCTTCGTTAAACCAGTTTCCTTCGTTCTCCTTCCCTTCTCCCACCATCCTTCCCCCCCCCCTCCGCCTCACCTTCTCCACCCAATCTCCCTCTTTTTCCACCCTCTCCGCCGGCCCATCACTCGCTCTGTCTGGAGCAGCACCAGCGCCACTCGAACCCTTTCCACTTTCGCAGTCTTTCCATTCCGTTGGGCGCGCTCGTCTCAGCGCAGTTACGAACAGGAAATTTGTTCTTTTGAACAAAGCCCAAGGGCGGGCGGGAGGGAGGGAGACCGAGGAGGCAGAGGGGAGGGGACGTGGGAGGGAGGGAGGGGTGTGGTCCCAGAGGTGGGCTGAGCGGAGGGGAGTTGGCGTGGGTGAGTCGAGTGTGCGGGAGGAAGACGCAGCGGGGAGGTGGAGGGGAGGAGGGAAAAAATGGAGAAGAGGGAGGGAAGGTTTATTTTTCTGGAAAGGTGCCCCGGAAGATTGAGGGAAGAGGGGGTTAGGGGAGAGGGAGAGAGGAAACCGAATCGAGGAGGGAAAAGAGAGAGGGCGTGTGAGGGAAAACGGCAATCGAAAGAATGAGTTGTTCCCCATTGTGGTGAATGAAAGAAACGAGGATGTCCACGGCATTCTATCTAAGGAAGTATATACTACCAAGGTGCTTCCTTCATGAACGCATCTATCCAAATATTTCGGAAAATTGAAACATAGCCCCTTCTGCCCAGTCTTCTTCATTCAGTGAATTAAAAAAAACACTATCTGGTAAGATAAGTCGTCTTCGCTGTCTCAAATGACATACAAAGAGGGTGCTATGTAGTTATTCCGTGGATGGAGCACAAATATGTTCATACGCCCACAATGATTAGAGTCAAGCTTCCATCAGAGAGGAGATTAATACATATTTAATTTGCTTCGAATCAACTAGCCAAGTAATAAAATATTTTCCACAAAAATATTATCATATTATTAAAAGTTATGGACAGTAAATATGCAATGCAAAAAAATAATGTTCGGGAGAAACTCAAAGAACTTTAATCTGATGAACGGTGCCAGGTGAATTAAGTGGACTTGTCTGCTGGACGCTAATTATTTGATTTTGAAAATCGGAAATCTAAGCTTTAAATTCTTTTCCTCCTTATGCATTATTTATGGTTGAGAAAAATTCATGGTATATATATATATATATATATATATATATATATATATATATATATATATATATAACTTTTGGACGGCACAATAGAACACAGAATAAAACAGATAACACGTAAAAGGACACTCACACTGTAGATGATTTAAGCTTTCGGCCTACTCCGAGGCCTTCTTCAGGTCAGTCTGACCTGAAGAAGGCCTCGGAGTAGGCCGAAAGCTTAAATCATCTACAGTGTGAGTGTCCTTTTACGTGTTATCTGTTTTATTCTGTGTTCTATTGTGCCGTCCAAAAGTTATATTGCTCTCGTGAGTACTTCCGCATCATCGATTAGTATATATATATATATATATATATATATATATATATATATATATATTTATTTATTTATTTATATATGTAGTTACGTATATCCAAGGAATGAGCTTCAGTTGTAGCTTGCACGTAGAGTGTAATATTTTTTGGGCAAGGAAATTAATGAAACTCTAAAATTCATTGACAGATATCTTGAGCTTCAGAAATGAGAAAGCGTGAGGAGAAACTCGACGGCTCATTAACCTTCACTTAACCAAAGGCCCCAGTGAATTCATAGTTTAACGTCCCGCGCTACGAACGTCTCACCACACCGTTAGTGAAATTCACGATTTGGGTTACGGATAACAAAAGGTAAGGTACAGGGTGAACTTATAGGAATGTAGTCAGATGAACCGTTCTAAGTGGTTCACACTATATTGAGTGGACAATTCTTTGAGATTTTTTAAAGTTTTTTCTCTTTAATTATATTTTACTCGATAATAGTCGGAGTCTTCGTATTCTAACACTTCGATCAATGTCAATACCATCAATCATCCAATTGTTCTGATACATGAGAACATAAACATAACATAATAATGCAACGTAATATAACATCTCGTAACGTAAATATTATTAACATGTTGTCGCTAATTTCCCTGAAAATAATAGAAGTCAAGGTTACAAGAATTAAGCACAACTTCCAGTTAGCATTACACTCCTGCGAAAATCCAACGATAATCCAAGGATTTAAGGCTAGGTCATTGAGCCTAGTTTCTTGGCATTTGATTTTATCTTCAAAATATTTCAATAGTTCTTTAAATAAATATCAATTCATATTCACAATCATTTCCTTATATAGTAGAGGTATGGAATTTTTTCGGTTGGCCTACATCTCAGAGATTGTTTTTGTCCTGTGTGAACTGGAACCAAAGCAATTGTTCCGTAATATTCTTGATTGGAATGTAATGGTTTTATTCTCGAAAAATATTAACTTAATCTAAATGATCATATGCAGTCTTAAATTTGTAGACTGCATATGATCACAGTAGTTTCTCAGAAAATTATTGATCACGGGTCTTGTCTTACAAGAAATAATACGTTATGTAAACGCAGGGTGAAGAATTTACTGGTAATATTGTTATATTATATTTAAATTATTATATGAAGGTCCTGAATTAAAATATTTGAATGCCTGGAATAAAAGAGAGGGAAACCTATTACTTATTTCTGGAAGATTATTTTAAATGAAGTCAAGTACCTGCTTCGCTAAATTGCTTTGTGCATTTTCTGTTCCAATTCTCTCAACTCGTGTAAATAATCTAGTTCAATTCAAGCATAAAGTATTTTGTGTTCCAGGTTCTGATCAAAACTTTCTTTAACCTAACTTCAAAAACTTCAAACCTGGAACAAAAATAAGTTGTGCCGGACATTCCAGAATGTACAGGAACACACGCAAACCTATAGTATATCATTTTTTAATTAATATTTTGTGTTTTGCTGGGAGATTCAAGAGAGTTAGCGCTCTACTGTTTGGTAGCTTGTGTCCATCCAAAACCTACCTTAACCAATAGATTACCGAGAGTAATAAAAATTACCACATATTGAGCAAATGCGATTGCTATAGGGTAAATTAAAAACCTTATTAATTCTTTATAAAGTTACTTAGTTTTGAGACGGGATTTGGGCATGGGCAAAGTGGAATAAATGTAAATAAACGCTGTTTCGCTACTTAATTTAGAGAGCATTACTTTAGTAATTACCTAATCAGGTTTATTACGCGTAAAAATTTAGGCTTAATTTCTAACCGTGTGAATTAATCGAGCATTATTGTTTCTTCCATTCCATTTCACAGTCCTCCCTTTCCTCAATATTAATCTCAGGAACTCGGGCGTGCCGTGACGTTGGCTGAAATATTACGTAAAAATTAATTGCAATTTTTAATTATTATTCAATTAAATAAATTTGCTTGAAATACTTAATATAAAATTGTTTGAATGACCATTCACTATCAAAGTGAGCCACATTGATGCGACTTTGTAAATCCCATAATCGTCTGTCATTAAAAAAGTATTGAGACAGAAAATAATGACAGATAATATGTAATAATATTGCATTCCATATACTCTGGCGTGAATAAATTAAGCCATTGTCAATATTGCAAGCTTTGAAACTTAATTATATCTGAAATAGACCCGTTCTATTTCCTTAGGGACCTGAATAAACTCAGATTTTAATTATATACTCCTACTCCTTATAATGCAAAGCTCAATCTGCCCTAGCAGATTGATGTAAAACCAGCGGGAATGCTTTCATGTGGAAAGACGAAGGTATGATCTGGCATGAGCATTGTTATTTTCGTTCAAAAGAGCATTCTAAAGGTTATTGTGGGCCCAAGCACTGTAACATTCCCTAACAATGGTGTCGCGACGATGCCAAAGTGTTCATTTTAATCTTCTGCGTCCTTTGCACCAATTCAAGGGTGAAGGGAGAGATCTGAAAAGCTGGCAGTCGGGGAGGTAAGTAACAAGAAATTCTCGGGAAGTGGGGGTGTGGCTGAAGAGGGCATTTTCAGAGCGTCTTTTAATGGGGTTTAATGGCTGCTGGCTGCGAGTCAAGAACGCGGACGTGGTGTAATATGGGGAGCCTGACTCGCAGGGGAAATAACTGAAGACCGGAGTAAATTAAGACGAAGTTAGAATCTGTTTGCTCTTTTTCAGCCCCATTTTATTCCTTCTCCAAAGATTCAATTGGTTTATAAATCAAACCTATGCAGATACTCACAGTCTGATGAGATGATCCTTTAGAATTTGAATATGTAAACTTTCCATATATCAGTAATACGTACATTATTTTTCGAACGCTTTCATAAGACACATAGCGAGACATATTTTCATATATTTTTCTCTCGAATCAGAATTATCGCTTCACTTAAATTGGTACAACAGAGTGCATCTGAATCCCTAACTTAAGGGAGGAATGTTTTGGAAAATAGATAACCATTAATCTATTTGAAAATTGATTGATCGTGTTGCCATGTGTTAGGGACAACTTCCTGGAAATTTTTGGTACACTGTGCTTGAACAAATAACTAAATTTTTATTCAATCCATTGAAGTATTTAGGGAAGTAAAGTGGATTTACTGCAGTCAACCAATAATTCTGTCATTTAAATATACAGGAGTTAAATATTGCAGATGCAATGTTACATGCAGGACCAGTCAAATCGTGCTCATTCACGTATTCTTGCTCGGATTTTATCAAAGGCCAATTAAATTTAGATGGAGATGATATGTATCAAAAGCTACTCATTACAAATGCGTGGAGACGTGAAACAGATCTTCTGCATAATCATTTTCTTTGTGATCATTTATTTTTCGTTACACTGGATTTTTCGGCCATTAATCACTTTTTTCATTTACTCATTTCTGCCATTTTTTTATTATAAAATACTGATTGAACTATATTATGATAGATATTCCACTAATTTGATGGTTATTAATTCCCGATTCATTATACATGTGCTACAATAAAATCTTTCTCCTTGCATCTCAAGCCAAGCTTCCCTGCACTCGACCCCTCCCCTTTCCCCGTTTGCATGTCCCCTCCCTCTCCTCAATCTCACATTCTCCCTCTCTCCCTAATGACACCGTGGCGTAAGAGCAGCACTCAGCATCTTCACGGAGCGAAGAGGGGAGGGGAGGAAGGAGGGAGCTTGGAGCGTTTTTTTGGCTCGCTGGCTCGAGTCAAACGCTTGTCTGCATCGAGAAACACAAACCGCTTGCTCCTCGAGGGCTTTCGAGCAAGCTCCGCTGGAATAAAATGTGTACGGGGGAGCTGCTTTCATTTCGTGGGATAACAAACGTAGCAACGATGACAATAATAACATAACAATGGTTCTTTCTTTTCCCGACCCCGAAGTTTTTTTTATCCTCTTCCTTTGATATGCTCAAAAAAAAAGACCGAGCCGCTTGCCTCTTGATACATCTTGAATCCGACTGGGAGATTGGAGCAAAAATAAATACCGTCGTCCTCTCAAGTGCGCGCTTGCCCCCATTCCCTTCGTCGTCCTACGGTCGGAAAAACAATTAGAATGGCGTGCAAAATAATTCCAAACGAGATGGCACCCATTATTTTCAGTCGTTTCACTCCTTTTGATATTTTACTAATTTTAATATATTTCGTCGCCTCAAGTCACGGGAGATCCCTCCCAGAACGTGGTTTTCCTTCAGGCACCGTCGCGATTCGTTATCGAGGAATCTTGGTGGGTGAAATGGCTTCTTTAATTCCATCAACATAGCGCCCCATTAGAACATAATAATGTATTCATTCAATGAAGGTCAATATTCCGCTCATCTTCTCGTTAGACGGAAGGTTTCCTCGCTCTCACTCCAGCTATCACTCGTCAGGATTATATCAATGCCTAGGATTCTCAGCTTTTACTTTTTATTCTCGTTGTGCGTATCTCTTGGTACCGTACTTGACTTTTTCATTTGTTTTGCTTATTATATTGACTTCGATTTGTTTTTCGTGAAATGGTACAGGAATCCAGGTAGTGATACTAAATTCTAGCTATGATTCCAACACTTGCCCTTCGGTATTAGTAGTTACTATTTCCTTTGTGCCTAATGAGAAAGTTTCCTTGTACCTAATCTTGTGTCTGCGTTGTCAGAGAAGCATGATACTCGCTTCGATACTGGAAGGTGAAGTGATTACCCTTATTGTTAGTTCCACCAGGAAAATTTCTTTTCTGCGTGAAAGGAAGAATGCGTACAATAATTTCAGTACATAATAAAGATGTAAAACGTTAAAAAAATGCACGTAAAGTACATTTGTGTTCGTTTCGATGCTATGGAAATTAGTCAATTATAAATTTGCCGATGCATGAAAATACTAATCATAAACACACAGACCCACGTGAAGGAATTCAAACGATAATCTAAAGTTGAAACATCTAAACTAAGAAATTTATTATATAAACAAAATATGAAAGTTTTATTGTTCTAATAATCATCATTTTTACTAATAGAATTGATATTGATTCCCGAGTTTTAGAGTTTTATTTAGCATCCCTACGATTGGTGTGCATGAGAACTGTATCGATCTAGCGAAGTTCTCTAGTTTTGAATCATTACGTGATCTACTCACCATGGTACCATTTGGTTGGTCTCACGTTGAGCGTGAGCAAATGAAATGGCAAATAAATAATACGTATTCCAACTCACAAAATTAGCTATAGTCAAACTCCAAAAAAATATTGTAACCAGCTCTTCATTAAAATTCATGTTCCGAAAGACATCTCTTTCCTCTCTTTTGAATCTAAGTTCCAAATTTTGAATTGAATTTATAAATTAAATGATGGCATTCAGTTTTACAAAGAAGATTAAATTGACATTAAAATTCCAATGTCATGATTTGAAATTTTAGGGGCAAAATATTCATTATAGCTTATCAAAAAAAAATCCAAAATAAGGTTAACTGTATCAAAGCTCCCCAGATGTGGACGGGTGTTATTTGTCTTAAACTTTAAAAAAGTAAATTAGACTAATGAGAACATATGCATTGCCTCACTAGAAGTACTTATACAAAAATAAAAAAGACTCATTTATTTAATACATTTAGGAATAATCATTTAACTCATTGTAAAATATACCAAATACAATAAATAATAAAGCAATGCGATTATTTTGGGGGCCATGTGCATTTTATATAGGAAGAAATTTACTGTGAATTAACGCTATAATTAAAAAAAATAGAATACGTAATAAAACAGATAATGTCTATTATTTTCGAACAATCATTTTAAGATAAAGCTGACTCATAGTTGGAACCCTTACGTTCCAAAATATTTGACTGCCCTTCTCCGATTGAGCTCATCAGCATATAGTTTCAACTCTATTACTTTTGTAACAAAACAAAATTCAGTTATTTTATTCACATAAGAGAAGAAAAAAACCTATTTTTTTAAAATAAATTAATATCAGACGAGATATTTGTGAGAAAGTTATTTCTAAATTATAATTTTTTTGGATTTACTGAAGTGTGTAAAATTAAAAAATTCTATTTCTTTGTATATGAATTGTTGGAACACTCTAAAATGCACTCTCATATCTTAGCCAAGGATTTGTAAACATTGCTGAGCGTATTGAAAAGCCAATTTGATAGGTATGATATGAAAATATATGCACTCGTAAAAGAAACACAGGTTAAGGGAAAGTTAAATATTAAAAGGAGGAGTTCATAAACTAGAGTAGGTGGAAGGGATTACCAATCTCGGAAGTATTCTGAACCAAAATGCTCAAAGTGGAAGGGAAATAACGAAAAGAATTAATTACGTTTAGCAAAGAAGCTATCACAAAGAGGGACGAAATGATGACAATGGTATTGAGTAAGGAGGTTTAGAAACAGCTCGCCAAAACTGTAATATAGAGCGTGATTTTGTACAGCATGGATATATGGTCATGGAAGAAAGAATGATAAGCGTAGTTTGGAAGTTTTGAAATGTGGGCGTGGAGAAGGATAAAAAGATGAAGTGGACAAACAGTAAAACAAACGAGAAAGGGTTAGAAGACATGATTGTTTGATTAAGAAGGAGAGAGGATTATTGGGAGGAATCAGAAGAATGTATTCAGAGCGTTTTGATTGGCGGTGGGATGTTGAAGACTGTGATAGAGGGAAGGATACTGGACAAACTAGGAAGAGAAAGATATAGGATAGGATGTTGACTGGAATGACGGGAGGAAGGAATTATACGAAATACGAGAAGAGGTCCTTGCCATATTTTTCGATCTCAGGTTGTGTTTTTTGTTAGGAAAGTTAAGTAAAGGTATTGTTGTACAATTTTATGAGCTTTGTATAGGTTATGTATGGGCTTTCTTTGCCAATCCAAAACCTACCTCTACGGATAGAATAGCGAAATAATAATTTTAGCCAACCATTATTAAAGTCTGCAATGGACGAAATGGTCCTCCCCCTGTTTCTAAATGATCTCTCTTGATTTTGTATCAATAAACGCACTTCACCCACTCTCGGGAGTAGCTAAACGGGCCTTATGCTTACTTATGACAATAACGGTTGCCTAAAGAGCAGAAGTATTCAAGTATTTTGCAACACATGCTATGTTTCAATAATGTACTTCCAGTTTTGCAAGAGTCTTTCACCAAATGTAATTGCCAAATTGCTTAAAGACTTTCAGCAGTTATACGTGCAGCAAATGCTGCTTCTCATAAAAGTTACCCAGACTTTGACTAGCATAGGAGCATACGCGCAAGTCTAGTCTACATAACTCCGAGTATTAATTTATCCGGAAATCTAACCAATTTGGCGAAACGTTAATTTAAAAAAATAATTTCGCGAATGGATAGCGTGAAAATTTTTGAAAACGGGTCTCAAACACGTGAAAAATAATCTAAACTCAGAAGGAATAAAAGCGTAATTTACTTCTGTCTTGTCACGAAGCCGTCGTTGTGCCACATTCCTTGCAATACTAATTTTTTAATTAGTATTCACACTGGGTGGCGGTGAGGGACGGCGTGGGAGGAGGGTTGACCGCTGTAAAGGCTTCCGTTTGATGTGGGGATGGGGTGGGGGGAGAGGGTGGGCGTCGATGTCACGGAGAAAGGGGGGAAAGGAGGCATTTTGGCTAATGAAGGAGGCCAACGTCGCGCGCGCACTCTATTCCTTGTTTTTTTTATATTCGCTCCTCCCCTCCGTTTATCCCGTTTTCCGATTGTTTCTCCCCCGACGTTCATTCATTCCCCTCTAACCGAAGGCGCCGAAGGGGGCCGAGAAAGACGAGAGAGAGAGAGGCTCCATACGGCGGCGGCGGCAACGGGCGGCACTTGTTTCATCATTTTTCAGAGTTTTACTTCCGGCTGCTAGTCTCGCACCGGGCGTCGCACAAAAGAGTTCGCTTGTTTCTTTAAATAAAAACTCGAGCGGCATGAGGGTGGAAAAACAAAATAATCAGTAAGGTTCCGTTCGCGTTTGGCTTTCTTTTTTTTTCGGAGGGAACGGCACAAAATATAATCACGTGGTCTTGCATTCGCGTGGAACAGAGGACGGCGTGAGGGAAACACGTAAAAAAGAGCACGTTAACCCTCCTCCCCAACCCCCTCCCACCCACCCCCGTTGCTAATTCCAATCCGCTCACACGAACCAGATTAGGCCGAGAGAGTCAGAGAGGGATGAAAGGGCAAATTGTTCCACGGCCAGTCAGCCTTGACAACAGACGGTACCTTTTTAATTGGACGCTAATCCCGTGGGTGGCGACCGGTTCCACGCTACTATTACAAGCTCTGCTCTGGAAGAAGGAAGGGGTGGAGAAATATCGCCATTTACGAAAATGGCATTTTTTCAATGACTCAGCGTCTGCACACTGATCTTAGAAAGTACGAGCATTAAAACAACTCTCGTAGGCCTAATCGTCTTTAACTAGTCTCTAGTAATTCCAACTGTCACTAGCTTTTTACTCGGCGTCTTACTAGAATCGGTGCTACACCATTCTATGAATCTATAAAAGTAGATACAATAAAATTGGAGAAGATCATCATGTATTAAAACGAATGGGAATAAAACAAATTTAAAGTATGCCGTCAATATTTTTCAAGTCATAATTTTTTTAAAAGGTACATTTTTATTTAATTCGGAGAGTAATGTGTGCTACGAATACAAATGTTTTATTTTCAAGCAATAGTTTCGTAAAATAAATCTAGTTCGAAAGTAGTCGCAGTCATTCTATCATAAATAATGCATTATATAAGGAAATAGCCGATAAGTAGAATGTTATATAAGCTGCTGCATCTTTATAAAGATAAATTAAAACATAATCAAATGGAGTAATATAGTCATGGGCCGAGCATATTTTGATTTTAAAATAGTATTTCATCCTTATTTCAGAGTCAATTTCGTTACAATTAAAACTTTCATGAGTATTTGAGCTGGACCTTGAAATCTATGTGATTTCAACGGACTCTGTTTTTATGTAATATTAGGTGAACGCTTACTTTAAATAACGAAAATAAAATTTTATTTTGATTTGTCTACCGATCAGAGATACTCTTTGATGCCCTCATAAAAACTATTATGCAGTTATTCTTTTTAAGTACTGAGCAGAGCTACACTTCTAAGCCCGGTTTGACATTAAACCTAATGATCTAACAAATAATGCCCAAATAAAATAAACTATTTCCATCTTCACAAATTTTCCATCTACTCTCATACGGTCCATTATACACATTGTTTTCCTCCCTTCTACCTTACTTGCACAACATTTTCTTCCCCATTAGTATTCAACAACCCATTTCGCCATAATATCCCCTGCGTTCACTGTCTCTACCTTCAAGTTTCTCTCATCAATCTTCAGTCTTTCAGAAAACTAATATTTTTTATCACTAAAAATTGTTCTTGAGAAATGAGAGATATGTAGAGAATAATCAGTTCCGTCTTCAAAAACATTTTGCTAAACACTCGTCAAAGAAACACGATAAATAGTAGAGAATGCTGCACAAAATGTTCTGGTTAAAGACCTTATATTTTAAGTCATTTTTAGCGTTCTCTTGATGCTCGTCAAGACATGTGTTTTGAATAAATTTTAGGAAATGCATGTCTTTTTGCGTACTATTTAATCTGGAATTATTTAAATATTTACTAAGTAATTATACTATACATAGATGAGATAAGTACAGCCTCTAGATGCCCTCACTGCCATTTTTAACACTAGGTTGTGATTCTACAAATTGGCTCAAGATTTTTGATATTTGACGTATAGCTGAGGAACTCTCGAGAATACTTTTCCCTTTGAACCAGCGTCTCTTCAGACAGGAATTGTTCATCTATTGAAAATGCGGCGCCAATCTATGAATTTCATTCAATGAAATCTCTTGCCATTCGCGAGAGTCGGCACTTTCACAAATGTGCACTCTTTGATCGTCCTTAATATCCCTAGGGCTTTCCTGTTCATGCGAGCGGCGAAAAATGCTCGCAGTTCGAAAATGAGCTCATTCTTTTAAGTCACGCGTTTCCTGTATAAATGATTTCGGCATCAGTCTTTGCACTCCCTTCAGTGGTGCTAATGAAAAGCATTGCAATCGATTATTTTATTAATTAAGGGATAATTTAGGTTCGCATGTTTCAAGAAATATGGTAGATGTCCAATTACTTAAATGCTCGGTTACTTTGGTCAAATGTAGGAATATATTAACGACGGTATTTAAAGGCTCATTTATTAACTTAAACATTTTTTTTGCCATTTTCCCTCAGGTAATACGATATTATCTTAATGATCTTTTTCGTAAGAGTAGACTCAAGGTTTTAATCATTTTAAATAATCAACATTTCTGCAATTTTCATTAAATTGCTAACCAAAGCTTGACTCGCTACACCTTGAGCAAAAAAGTAATTAAACCCGAATTAACCCATTCTAATGCCAGATTGATTACGGTAAATCCAATACAGTCAAAGCAAGAATGATTTTTTTATTTTCTGATGATACTATTGACGCAGGGAAACATAAGCGAAGTTGCACTAAGGTGTGGGAGTCTGTTCAGTATAATCATACTATGAAAGATTCGATCCACCCATCACTAAATATCCCAACGCTCTTATTCCTAATTAGTAATAGTCTGATGGGCAATTAGGGTTGACCGTAAACATCCTTGGTACCAGTGGGAACCTCAAAAAATGTAGCTTTTTTCTTAGAGCAGGTGCTCCCTACCTAATTCATTTCAACCGCCACTCTAGAGAAACAACTTGGCTACATTTTGGGGGAATCCCGTAGTTCACAATATTTAGCCTTTCCTCAGGCAAGGTGCTTCAATTGATTTTTATTCGCGTACGTACCCTCGAGTGGGAGTCGGTACTCCACGAAATATTATTGAAAATAAGGTCGGCTCAATGTATCGGAGGAAGTACAGGGTAAAGCAGAATGGACTCCCTGAATTGACGGGTGAACTGTAAAAAATAAACAATCAAGAAAATTAAAAAATATTTTTATTTCTGAAAACTAAATCTAATGTCATTTTGTTTTCATTGCGTTTTGAAAATTATTGCATCCAGGTGACGACCTTGGTGAGCGATATACCCGTTGAGTCGTTCAAAAACGTTTTTCAAAACTCTTCTCAGCATATCTTGCGTTATTCCAGCGATGACATCTGTGATTACCTCCTTAAGAGCTTCCAAGGCCCTATGTTGAACTTTGTAAATCTCAGATTTGAGATATTTCCAAAAAAATCACATGGGCTCAAATCCGGGGAGGGAGGTGACCAGACGGTTGGGAAATTGTTCTAGCAGGATTTGACGTGAAAGACGAGTGGTATGAGCCGCGGTACCATCCTGTTGAAAGCAAAAGGCTTCTGTGTCATATTCCTCACCAGAATCTTCCATTTTGGGGAGTAGTAAGTTCTCCAACATCTCACACAGAGTTCACAGTAACAGTTTAACCTCGAGATTCAAAAAAGTAAGGCCCAATAATGTCTATGTAGGACACAGCACACCAAAATGTCATTTTGGGGCTATAAAGAGGTCTTCGGTGAAGTTTGCGAGGGTTGTCAGTCGTCCAGTAAGGAAAATTTTGCTTTTATACTGAGCCGAAGAGGTGAAAATGCGCTTCATCGCTAGACCACTGAATAGTGTCGGGTTGCACAGAGGTTAAGATTCCATTGCAAGGATCTGTACGTTTCAGCCAGTCATTTGAACTCAATTTGGAAACAACCATTTATAAATAACCAATGCACCTTACCGTCCAAGATGGTGAAAATATCGGTTCACCAACCGATATTTCAATAGCAGCAGCATGTTTCCGCGCAGTGCGCGATGGACATTTTTCAATGGACACTGGTCCTAATGGTCCCAATGATCACTGCCACGATGTTTTCAGGTGTCCACACACTTTTAGGTCGCCCAGCTAGTTTTCTAGGAGGTATAGATCCTGTCGCCCGTACACTATTAATCCATTTTCTAGTGCATTTAGCTTCAGGAACCCTGTCATGACGAGTCAAACCAAACCGCTTACGAAAAGCCATTTGCGTCACCACCACACTATTATTGTTTTTAAAGAACGAAGACAAAGCCATGATGTTCACCAGACCACTAAATTGTAAATACCAAAAATAGCGTTATTTTTTCCAGCTAACGCTATGACTCTCACTCCGCTAATTTTCCTGCGCGCTCTTCAGTATTTTTTTTAACTAGAGAATCCATTCTGTCCAACCCTGTACCAGAGGAGTTCAGGTGACATATTGGCGTTTTGATGTAAACGGTCTGGGAATTCCGCTGATCAAAATATATTTTTATAGGTTTGATTTGAAACAAAAATTACCGTGTCGTATCTCGTCACTCTTTGTCAGAGCGCTGTAAGGGTACGGATATATTCTAGCTGTATCGTCAAACATGTCAGCGCTTAAGATATGTAATCGGAAGAAAGGTCTGAAGCCGACTGAAAGAAGGGAACCGAAGTTTATGTAATTGAAGTAGACTTCCTCCTATCCGACATCTCTTTACTTTTATCTTTGATCGTTGACGAACCTTTCCGAGTTGAGAGCGTTTCCATTTCCTTTTGAATATTTTTTCTGCTCTCATGAAACAGTGGTGAGTGCACCAGGATCGATGATGGGAAATTAATAATATGTATTCTATTTGATTGCATTTAAGTTGTGGACGCTCCTGAGATAAAAATCAATGACGTCACCTTATGCAATCGTTCGATATTCATCCCTGGATCAACCTGTGCAATCGCTCTCCCGCCCCCTGGTTCTAATTAAGATGGCCAAACGGGGAAATACTGCATGCACCAAGGGGAATGACGGATACGAAACGGAGAGTCGTTGAATTAAGGCAAGCCGTGAAGAGAACACGGCATGAGTGATGCCTATTAGCGGTGGAAACGCTGGAGGGATGGGGATGAGAATCGGAAAGGTATAAGGACAGGAAGGCTACTGCAGTTGTGAGAGGGTGGCGTCGTGCGAGGGGAGGAGCGGAATGATCCCCGTGATGCATGCTGCCGTTCGTTGGCTCCCTTCCATTTTACTTGCCGGGAAATATATAAGGGAAAAGGGGAGGGAGGAGTAGGATGGATGAATGTTTGTGGGAGAGGCAGATAAAGTGTCTTACGTACGTGCCAGGTTCGTATCGCAATGAAAAAACAAGAGGTGTGGTGGGGGAGGCGGTCACATTGAAGTAGGAGAATGACTTCACGGCGAATGGGGGCGGGGGGGTGAGGGGAGGATGGTGAGAGAGAGAGAGAGTGTGGTAACAAACGAGTTGGCGTGAACGGTAGAGCGCGTCATAATTTGAAAAAAAAAAGAATCCAGCTAAGCGTACGAGAGAGAGGGAAAGGGAGATAAATACACACACCCACAATTTTTAGAAGCCAGCACACGTGTACTAAAGTGTGCGATTTTTAGTTAATGTTCGGTTCTGTCACACCAAATATAAGGTTAACGTTTCTGCAAAAATAAATTTGAGAATTCACTTTGCACCAGCGAAAGGAATCTCCAAAGGCATTGAAATACCTTACCTTTGCTCTCCGCCTCTTTCGCTTCCCTTCCCCAAAAACCCACACAACCATTTGCGGGAAAACAATTAGTAAATCTTAGATCATGAAATGCCTCTTTTCCACGTAATCCGATCCGAATCTATTTATTATCGTATGAGTAACGGCGGGCTGTCTGGAGTGTGGATATATGTGCTATGATGACGGTTACCCTGATGTTGATAGGGGTTGTTTCCAAGAATGCTGACTGCATAGAATTCGATAATGTGGGCGCTTTAAATGCAGACGGGTTATTGCGATTTTTCTTCGGTTAGTCAAAGCATAACAGCGTTTGCAATTCTTTGTATTAACTTTTAACCCAAACGCGTGACCGAAAAGGACAATAGCGCTTAGACCACAGTAGAAATGATTTAAACATCCATTTTATAATATTTTCCAACATGATATTTTCAATTTGCGGTCAGCATCAGAGATGACATCCACGATTTTATCGTTTAAACAATTAAATAGTAATGATACTATTCCCCGATTCGATTACATAAAACCCGGTGACCAGCAATCGGAGATCTTTACCGCCAAATAATTTCAAACTATTTAAGAATAGCCCCTATTCTCGAGTGAAATAATTCTTAGCGAAGAAAACTAATTTTAAGGAGATGTATGAAAAATCTAAAAACTGTTTGAAATTTTCAAATTGACGCTGCTAAAGGGCTGGAACTAATGTGATCTATTAAATAGTTTAATTTATCCAATCGACAAATCACGCCAAGAGTTCCCTGGAAATCGAAAGTAAAACAAGGAAAACTGGCATTCCCGTCTTCATTTGTGACCAAAACGAAGTAATTTGTTTTTAGAAATGAACTTTCGGTTTAATACTCGAATAAGAAATACGAAAAGAAAGCACCTGAGCCCTCGACTCTTTAAGGCCATGATGAAAGACCAATACCAATACCTTGTCGTTCACCAAATTGATCCTCACTGTGGATTCTTAAGATTAAGACATCTCTTAAAAGTGGATTTTAAGGAAACCGAGAGGGGAAGGGTGTTACTCCTCCCCTTTCTGCTCAGTCGCGAAGCATTGACCGAAAAGAAGAGAGGATGAAGTTAGAAGGGGGAAAGGGAAGATTGGAGAGCCAACTAATATCGAGCGGACGCGACTGTGTTCGCTTTGTTCGCGTGGTCGTCTAATTCCTTCCAATTCCCACGGAATAGAAAAAAAAGTGCGAATAAAAATATAGTATTTCCACCGCGAAAAGTGGTGACTCCGTCATTAATGTCCCGATTAACAACGCCAATCTTTCCTTTTTAAAAACGAAAAAACCTCTTTTCCGTGATACGGCGAGACACATTCACGCGCGAGCGCGATTCTTTTGTCCTCGATCCCGACCGTTTTCAATACTACCGTAGGTTTTTACACGTACCAACGTTTCTCCAAACCTCCCCCAGGGGAAATATTTCAAGTTAAGAACCATTTTCCCTGGCGGCCGCCCGCCGTGTTAATACTTTCCCTCCTTTTGATCCGAGCCGCGCGCGCGCACGCTGTTACGTGGGCACACACAGTTTTGTTTTTATTTATTTTTTTTATTTTCGAGTCGGCACGGACGCGCGGGTGCGGAGGTGAAAGTAGTGCGGCCACCTCGTTTTCAATATTTTTTCCTTTTCCTCTTTTCTTTATCTACATATTTACCGATTCTCTTTTGCGCCAGCGAGCGAGAGCGAGTGAAAGAGAAAGGAGGAGAGAGAGGGAGAGAGAGAGAGAACGTTTTGAATTCTCGGTAAATGCGACGACGGCGGGGACAGGGGAAGCAGTTTGTTTGCTCTGGCACAGAGTTTGTGTCATTGATGTGTTATTAAGTTTTCCATTTATTCGGATTAAGGTAAAAAAATATACATATACATGCATACCAACCACCCGTTCCCCCAATTTTTTCCGCGTGCATTGATCAAAACCACCTCACGCTCTTCGAAGCCAAGGAATCTGCGGTTTTAAACGTGGTGGTTGTGTACCCACTGCAAGTGCGTCCGCAAAGGACGTTATTGCAGGCGTATAAAACTGTCGGTCAAAGGTAAAGTGAGCCGTGGGAAGGGGAAAACCCGACGAAGGAAACCCCCTCGACGGGCGGTAATTAGGTAATTAGTCGAAGATAGACTAATGATTGGCTCAGGGCGTCAGGGGATTAAATTTCTTAATTGATATGGTGTTCATGTTAATATAAGTGAAATGGTGCCCCTTTGTCAAAGTTCATATTTTACTCGACCTCCTAACTAACTCCATGCATCATATTTTTAATTTCAATTGTTTTTCTAGAAATTGTTTCGTATTTCTCTCCAAGATGATCGCTGCCGGCTGCATCTTATCTCAAAACTGTTTTGGTAAAATAGCGTGTCACAATATTCCCCCATTTTCACAACGTATACACTAATGCCATCTGTCTTCACTCTCCATCTGTATTCTCCACAATCACAGCCTTAAAAAAAAGTCAAAGTTCATATACTAATTACTTTCTCTGATCAATTTCATAGAGCCATCTGGACTTCACTGTAGTCACTCCTAAAATCCATACACCAGTTCCTACATTATCAATCACTAATTTCTCGTATTTCATCCGTCTTTCTTCTCTTGTAAATTCTTTTCTTGACAGCATTGATCCTCGCCTCGATCCCCAACCACATTTACCACCCCAAAGTGCTATCTCATCTCTCCGAATACTACTAGAGACATCTATTTCGACATTTGTTCATACTGTGTTCCCATTGTTCTTGTTGATGTATGTATGCATCTCTGATGTTATGTTATCATATCCATGCCACTATAAATTGGCAATGTTGCTGGCTGTGGCCAGTTTTTTGAATAAATAAAATAGTTCCTTAGATGGTGGACTACAGTGATGAAAATTTATGATCATTCTTGTGGTTGTTCACCAAAGTAAAAACATCAATTGAGTCAAGTGAAGATTTGATACATTAGATTTCATTTTCTCAGTGGAAACACTAATTCATTTCTCATACACTTTGCACATAACCAGTGGTACCTCCAGTATTCCTAGAGACATTTTCATACTGACCATAAATTGTGTGTGGATTGGTTCAAGCATCCATTGCTTTTAAAACAAGTGAATGATTCTCATTTAATATAAAATCAAGACTATAATTTAATAAATCGATAGTTATTAGGTCAGCAAAAGATATAGTGCTGACGACTCCGACTTAGAGAAACTATCAATAAGATAATAAGTATATCAATACTTGATCCGTGGTTTCTTCGAGAGCTAAACTTTATTGGCAGACTACTGCTAATGATCAGTAAATATTATCTATGGAAACTGGATATTATCATTATAAAATTGTCATACATTCACATCGAACCGAATTCTTTCAAATAATCTCCGACAACGTTTGCTATTTATGGTCAAATCTATAGTTTCAGCTGTGATATTGGACGATTATTCAGTATGAGATAGTTTTATCTAACTCTGGAAATTCTGCCGCTTAGCTACATTCAGATTCATTTTACTTTCCCAATTTCAACTCTGTAGTACTTACTCATCTTTTTGCTAGAGTTTAATTGGAGTTTTAACTACAATGTATAAGCTTGCTAACCATTATTAGATTTGGGAAAATAGTAAAGAAACCTATGATATAAATATTAGATACACTCTACGCAGAACCAAGCCTCCAGTTCAGGGAACTTTTAATACAACAACCAGATATTAATTTTTAAGTTTTTGTGAAATTGTGAAGCTTGATTACATCAGGATTGATTTCTACCTCTATTCCATGAGGGTAAATTAATCTTAAGTTAAAGAGGGAAAAGTAATGGACCGAATTATTCTCTCCAACACTCGTGGAGGGGATAGTATCATCGGCCACATTGCAAAACGTCAGGCCGCCGATATTTGGCCCCTTTCTGAGATATTGCTTTCTTTGGAGACACTGAGCACTGGGCATACAAAAAATCGAGAATGCGTGAGTGAAACATTTTGATCTGAAAAAACAATGGAAAAATATTTCCTGATATCCGTCAAGCCACCAGACCGACTTTGTATGCCCAAAGATCCGAGTGCCAGTGTAAATCATAGCGTTTGGGAAAATGATTTTTAGGGATTGTATTGTCACAGCCCCTCCCATGGACTAGAATCTTGATGTGGTAGAAGGGCTTGTGTATTTCGATGACCCCTAGAAGTGGCGGGAGCAATGATAATTGTTCCTGGTAGGGACACCCATGCCAGATAGGTCGAAAGTCAGCCAGACGCAGACAAAAGGTAGTCCACACAGTGTCTGTTCCTCAGTATTGACCCCAGTGGGGCGGCCATTGAGTAATGGTGTCACGTTAAAAACACTATTGAGGAAGGCAACGGCAAACCACCTCAATGATCATTCCCAAGAGCAAACTGAGAGACACTATAGAGAATACTATATGAGTCCTGGCAACTGCGGAATCGGCCCAATCGACCGTGCGTCATGCCCGGCAGCGGGAGAGGCAAGGCTTCCGCGGTCGTCATCCCAGGAAACCCTTGTAAGGGAAACCGACAGAAGCAGGATAGGAGACTCGGAAGAAGAAGACCAATTTAGATAGAATAGGAACTTGGAATGTTTGGACAATGATTAGAACAAGAAAATTAGAGAATATTAAGCGAGAAATGGAAAGAGGTAATATAAATATTTTAGATCTTTGCGAGGTGAGATGAAAGGATAGCGAGGATTATTGGAATGATAGTTATAGAATAATATAGTATACAGCGGCGGGGACGAGAGCTAACGAGGGGTTGCCATAATATTGCATTAAGTGGTAGGAAGAAACGTAGTCAATAAAGAACAAGCAACGGATAGAATTTTACTAGTAACGGATAGAAGAAGAACCGACGAACTTGGTCATTGTTCAGGTATACAGGTTAAGTTATGAAGTGTAGCGTCCGATTGGAAAAGATAAGGCAGTTACGGAAGGTTAGAAAACGGAATTTAGAAGCATTAACTTCAATGATAAGGAAGGAGTGTCAGCAAGCTATAGAAAAGTCGTGAGTGAGGGAAGAGAGCTGAGTACTATCGAGGAAAATAAAATACATGAAATGGAAAATGGAATATATGAAAAGATGGAATTATAAATATTAAAAAAGGGATATCGAAAGCCGCAAAAGAAACAATTTGTTAAATCCAAAAGGAGAAGGACGTATATGCCTGTTCTGTGGATTTCGAAAAAGGTGTCTATAGAGTGAATTGAGAAAAACTCTTGAGTATATTGCAGACAATAGGAATAGATTGGAGGGACAGGAGGCTAATCAGCAACCTGTACATGTCTCAGACTGCTCAGGTGCGAGTGGGGAACGGAGAGTCCGGATGGGCAGTGTTAGGAAGAGGTGTAAGCCAGGGTTGCCCATTGTCACCGGTGCTGTTCAACATTTATGTGGAGGAAATGATTAAAGAGGCATGGGAAGAACTGGAGGTTTAGAATGAAAGTCGGAGGGGAATTCGTAAAATCGGTTAGGTTTGCTGATGACCAAGCATTAGTTGCTCAGTCAGCCAAGGAGTTGCAAGCATTGCTGAGTGAATTGGAGGTTCACACCGATAAATATGGGATGAGAATCAATATTAATAAAACAAAGGTTATGCGATTTTCCAGAAAGAAAAAGGCTAAGCTAAATATTAAAATAGGCGGGGAAAAATAGAGCAGGTAGAACAGTTTACATATCTCGGAAGTGTTTTGGACCAATACGGTCAAAGTGGTAGGGACGTAAGGAGAAGAATTGCGCTAGGCAAGGAGGCTTTCTCAAGGAGGAGGGAGTTGACGGGGACGTTGAGTAGGGATGTTAAGACAAGACTCGTAAAAACTCTGATATGGAGCGTAGCTATGTACGGTGCGGAAACGTGGTCACTGAAGCAGGAGGATAGACGTAGATTGGAGGCTTTCGAAATGTGGGCGTGGAGAAGAATGGAGAAGATGTAATTGACCGAAAGTAAAACAAATGAAGAAGTACTAGAGATGGTAGGTGAGGTGAGGGGTTTATCGGAAGAAATCCTAAGGAGGTAGGAAAAATGGTTGAAGGGCGTATTGATCGGCAGTGGGATGCTGAAAGCTGTGATAGAGGGGAGAATGTTAGGAAAACGAGGAAAGGGCAAGAAAAGGATAGAGATCTAGGACGGGATGAAGGGAGGGAAGAAGTACACAGAGATGAGGAGAGACTTGATATAGAGCAGGCTGCTGGTTTGTGTTTTGTTAGTTAGTCACAAAATATTTATTTGGTAGTCGTGTCCATCCAAAATTTACCTTAACCGGTTGATAACTTAATAACAATAAATGTCACAGTAAGGAAGTTATAAACATCACACTGGTTTCATTTGCATTATTTAACACTATGTCTGCCCACATTTTTATAGACAATTGTGATCGCAAATTAATTTTGAGCTGCGAAGAATTGATTGAGTGCATTTGCTTTAGTTTTCTTTCAATGACGAAATATACATGAATTCGAAACAATATTTTACGGAGAAAATTTTCGCCCGTTTCTATAAAGGTTTACCAGGAGTGACCGCCAACCGCCTCCCCCACCCCCGCCCCCCATGTAAATTATTTGAGATTCCGCCGTCCTCGTTATTAATCTTCATCCTTTTATTTTCCGAGCAACTCTCATTTGTCTCTGCGCCCTTTGACGTCTCTTCCGATTCAACTACCTTCGCCAATCCGTCCTAATCCCCCATACCGAGAGAAGAGAGCGTTCTGCCCTGTGTCCGCATTAACGAGTGGGCGCCATCTCTGTGGAAAGTTTGAGTGGTTGACGTGCCGCGTTTCTTGCCCTCTGTTCTATCGATACCCTCCATTCCATGAAACTCAAATACCCACGGAAAGGAGATACGGAGGAATGACTTACTTCCCCTCAAAGCCGCCTGCGGCAGAAATGCCAGCGAGAGAGGGGAAGGGCTCGGAAATTATCGCGAGGGTTGTGGCTCTGAGGGGGAGAGAGAGAGAATGGGGAGGAGTTGACACAACAAGTGATACTACTCGAAATGAAACAACGGGAATGGGATATTGGACGGGGGTTGGGTTCAGTTACGTTGTCGGGATTGGCTCCCCTCTGTTCAAATAAGTTGCCTTCCCTCTCAGCCCCCCCTTATACCCTCAGGAAGTGAGCAGACGGGGAGAGGTAGGAGTGGGGAGGGGTTTGGGGCGGGGAGAATGATGAGAGGTGGTGGAGGAGGCGGAGCGGAATGGCGTCTTCTCGAAACGAAACAATCAGAGAGACAAAGGGTGACGGCGTGAAGGGCTGGGAGGGAAAATGGAGGCGGGAGGGGGCGCGTGAGGCCGCGCGAAAGAAAGGCTTTGTTTTGCCGCGCAGTGTTATTTTTCGTGTTCCCGACGCCCTAATGGAAACGTTAGGGAAAGGAGAGAGGGGAAGTGGTTGAAAACATGATGGAATAAAGGCGATTCGAATGAGTTCAGAAACGTTTGTGAGGAAACAATAACAAATGGTTGAATACTTTTTAAACCAAGCGCTGCGTAGCATTTGTGGAATGAACAGTATCTCTTTGTGGTGTGATAAGAGAGACAGATGAAAACGAGAGGGTCAAGGTTCGAAAAAGGGTTCTTGGAGCGAGTTGTCGCCGTCTCATTTCATAATTGGTGCACTTGACAGTTGTCTGGTATACATCTTCCCTTCACAGAGATTCTTCCAACCAATGAGTTTGCATTCACCAGATAGCATAGGCAGTACGATTCAACTTTCAGGTCAGAGAAAGCTGAATTATTGTGATATATTGCTGATATTATTGTGAGTGTTCTTTTTATGTGTTCTCGTGCTGAGTGTTACTGTCTAAGTTTTTTATTCAACACTTCCGTGTTACTTCGAAGAAATCATCTATATATATATATAACCATAAACACAGTAATCAACCCGAAGGTCGGTTTAGTAGGTGATGGTAGAGCTCACCCATGTACCAAGCCCGACGGCGTGTGAATATTCACACATCAGGGTAGGGGGCCAGTTCCTTTCCCTGTGCCGGTTATGGTTTCCCAGGAAGACCTGGTACCCGAAAAATCAACTAGCTTGGGTGGAGCTGCAGGTGCCCAAAGTGCCTTGCCCGGGAATCGAACCCGGGACCCTCCGATCAGTAGCTCCTCCAACGCTCTACCCACTAGACCGCCATATATATATATATATATATATATATATATATATATATATATATATATATATATATATATATTATATATATATTATATATATATATATATTATATATATAATATATATATTATATTAATATATATATATTATATATATATACAATGTAAAGGTATCAGGAATTGAGGAAACTGACATTAAATAGAGACGAATGGAGGGCTGCAATAAACCAATCCTAGGATTGAAATACTGATGATATATTTACATACATATAAAAATTTAGCTCCGGAGACCGAGCTAGATTCCGTCAAAATTTTTAAGAAATATTTTGTGAGTGTTCTTTTTGTGTGTTCTTATATTGCTTGTTGACTTCCAAGATTTTTATTCAACACTTCCGAGTTGCTTCGACGAAATCATCCATATGTATATATCATATCGTATATCAGAACACATTTATATACAGATATATTTTTATATATATACATATATATAAACTCTGGTCAAAGCTTTCTATGTTTAATTAACATAGAAACACAAAGAAAGAAAACCACGAATACGTTTGACGTTTCTACTGGCAAACTGTCATCCTCAAAAAGATGATGGCCAGCCTCGAGGGTTAGGTTTTCAACCAGGGTTGTTACTATATTTGCCTCGTAACACTGTCGAGCGTTCGTTTTCAAGTTTTTAGAATTTTTGAATTATTATTAGGTAATCTACCGGTTAAGGTAAGTTTTTGGATGGACACAACTATCAAATAAACATTTTGTGACTCCCCACCTAGCAAACTAATCTATATCAGGTCCCTCTTCATCTCGGTGTACTTCTTTCCTCCCTTCATCCCGTCCAACATCCCTATCCTGTTCCTACCCTTACCTCGCTTGCCCAACATTCTCCCCTCTATTACCCTCTTCAACATTCCACTACCGCTCAATACGCCTTTCATCCATTTTTCCTGCCTCCATAGGATTTCTCTCAACAAACCCCTCTCCTCCCCCACCATTTCTAGTACTTCCTCATTTGTTTTCCTTTCGGTCCATTTCACCTTCTCCATTCTTCTCCACACCCACATTTCAAAAGCCTCCAATCTACGTCTATCCTCCTGCTTCAGTGACCACGTTTCCGTGCCGTACATAGCTACGCTCCATATCAGAGTTTTTACGAGTCTCGTCTTAACATCCCTACTCAACGTCCCCTTCATCAACTCCCTCCTCCTTGAGAAAGCCTCCTTGCCTAGCGCAATTCTTCTCCTTACGTCCCTACCACTTTGACCGTATTAATTTTTGAATAAATGATGATTATTGTATTTGAGGGAGGTATTTCTTCAAGCCACTTTACCACCAACAATTCATATTTGTAACACATTACTTCTGAAACTAGGCACCAACTTTTGTCCTCAAGCCATAATATTTGCCGTCTCTTTCATGTAGCAGATGTTATGTACTTTTCTCTTCCTTGTACTCACTTTCATAACGTTTCTTCTATTGTATAACTCAATAGACAATAGCTGCCTTTCAATACTTTCTCAATGTATATTTTTCACAAATTATGAAATCTTCTCAATAAACCCTTCCCTCCCCATCAATTTCAAAAATGCGTCGTTTTTAGATCTTAAATTCAAATTCACTTAATCGAGGCTATTCTTTAGTTTTAACCCTCTATAAAAATAGAGTGCTTCCCGACTTCGAATTCTCAATAGGACAAAAACATCCCAAGATTTGGTTAGTCCGCAAGGTCTCCCATGAGAGCCGGCCAGAAAATATGGCCGAAGGTGAGATTCCAAGGTCGAGAAGTTTCTCCTAATCAGTCACCGATTCCGATATGGAGTCGTTCCGTTCTCGATCGATCCGAATTCGCCCCCTGCTTTGATCTTCCCGCGAAAATTTAACAGTAACGTCGAGCCAGTATCATCTAGGAATCTAGAAACGAGCGGCTAATGCAATCTGGTGGGGAAGGGAGGGATTTATGGGTGAGGGTAGGAAGCCCCGAGTGGCAGCCGCGAGCGAAAGGTCTCGCGAGAAATGGTAAACGATTTCTAGAGAGGTCGGGAACTAACTTTGGGAGGAGGGACAAGAAAAGTGGTGTTTGGAAGACGGGGGAGCGAAGGAGGAAGGGTGGGGAGGGGCGAGGAGGCGTGTAGGCAAAAATCCTTTCGCAATTATTAAAAATTTCATTCTTCGGATGCCCTCAAAAAAAATAATAAACTACTCTCCCGACAATCACCGGAACCCCTTCCCACTCTTCCCCCCCTCCTTTAAACCCCTTCGCCCGCGTAGGGCGCCGCCATCGTCGGCGTGGTAATCAACAATGAAAACGTTGCGGCTGTCGCAAAGGGGGTCGGAGTGAGTGAGCGGAAGGGGGGGGAGGGGGAGTCATGGGGTTGTGACGGGTACATGGTGTGTGTGGCGGTTTGACGAAAGTAGATGGGGGGTATATAGGGGGGAGGCAGACTGCGGATACCAGTCGACGCGAGAAAAACGCGGAAACAATGGAAGGAAAAATGTTCAAGTGCGACAGGGCGCAAGATGAGGAGGGAGGAGGAGGGAGAAAAGAAGGGAGGTCTCTCTCTCTAGTGGGGGGGGGTGAGAGAGGAAAGTAAAAAAATTGAAATCACCGCTCGCGTAAAATTAAACGGAAATGTAAAAATAATGGGAAAGGGTTTGCCCTTTTTGCGGGAGGGGAGAAGCGGAGGGAACAAAAGACCTTTTTACACCTTGTTTGACTTGCAAACTCCCAAAGGGATAATTTTTCACGTAATTACGAGACGGATTGAGAAGCATTTGGTAGGGGATGAGGGAGGAGGTGCGCGGGGTTTAGGGGAGCGGAAAAGAAAGCGTGTGCTCTTGTGTCGTGCGATAAACAGAAAATAAAGGCTTAGCAACGTAATATTTATTAACCCATTTGACGGTGAAACGGCTCTATAAACATCTAGGTAAGCTCGTATGATTTCCCTACTTCATATGTCCCATTTCCTCCGTCTCTTGGAGTGGAACGGAAGAAAAGATGTCGTTTCACATTCCAGCTCAAAAAAAATCAAACGGAAAGAAGAATCAAACGAGTGCCTGCTTCGAAATTAAGAACGCTATTACCGTGGAGCAGTCTCTTCAGTTCCAACATATTTATCACATTCGCTGAAGTTCGTTCGAGGATGAGTTTGAAAGGTATTCAGGAAGTAATTTGGGTGGATCTAGTATCAGCGATTGTAAAGGGTTATGAGTGCACCAAGTGAACGGGTGCATTTTGAAAATTTTAATTCCCGCATATTTAAATATTTCCTAAATGTCAAAATTCTAGCTTGGTTAAAGCAATAATCAAAATGCTATTTCTTGTTTATTTTTTTTATTTATAATCAAGCTCAATGTTGAGTTAGCCATCTCTTTAAATACCGCGCGCGTACCGCTTGGATATATACCGTAAATACATCGCGTACCGATTGATGATTTAGTAGGATTGTTAAGGACAGTGTATCGGTCAAGACAGGTGAACCCGGGAAACGAACACTTTTACAGTTCTAAGCTCGGCCTAACACAACATAAAACTTATCCTTAACATAACACAACAACATAAAACATAACAACATAAAACATAACAACATAAACCTCCTCCAAAAGTCCTTAAAACTTGTAATTCATGCACCATTTTTTAAAATCCACAAATATTGTTTCCATTCCGTTTACAACCCTTAGTCCTTTTTTCACTCCCCATTCTAACGCAAGATATTGCCTTTTTAAGATACAACCACCCCTCTCTTCAACACTCCTAATCCACGAAACACGACCTCCATCCTCATTTCTTGTTTCCTAATTTAACGGGGAGACGGAACCAAAGAGACAGGCTTTGATTGAATTTGTGTTTACTTCAAAATATAAACAACGAAAATCACCGGCGCACATGAAAAGAGCCAGAGTTGAAAAATATTAATAATATTTCGTTTTCGAAATTTTTATCAACAAGATAAATATTTGGATGCTCTGCGAGAACCACCGTGTGGAAAAACCCTATTGGCTCACGCTCATTCCTACATCTAACGGAATTACGAGAGCGTCCGAAACCTCCGGCCTATTTTCGAGAGAAAATCGTCGATATCCCGTTCCGTCAATTACCCCGAAACGCTCTCAGAAAGGATATCCGGTCCATTTTGGGGAAGATTTTGGAAAATTGGCGAAGACACCGGACACCGCTTAGTCCCCCCATAAAGAGAAAAAGACGAATAGCGGTGAATTGGAGGCAGGGGGCGAGTGAACGGCGTCGGGTCAACCGTGTTCTCGTTTGGAGGGGTCGTCCTTCCTGTGATCGACCCCCGAGTGGAGAAGAGCGCGTGCGGATGTGACTGGGATCGCGTTACACCCCGCACACGACCCTGTCCGATCTCTTAAGCCGAGTGGAAGGAGGAGGAAACGGAATCAGGCCGCTTAGGGAAGTGAGGAAAGTGCGATTAAAGAAAATACTTCGCATTGAAAGGTACTTAGTATCTGAGCTCACATTCATCGAATACTACTGAAAAAGGAAAATGTTTTCCTGATGGGTAACAATCTATCCTGAGTAGCAGCCATTAGACGACGGTTTCCCTGCAATCATTCGGTTAATCATCCGGGAGCCAAACACCAGAAGGTGCATAGTTTGACATTTCTATATCTCCATCTACATCTACTTCATACCCCGCAAGCCGTCGCAAGGGCGTGTGGCGGGGGGTGTTGGGGCACCAGTCGTAATTAAGGAAAAATAACTCGCATGCAAAAGCCACAAACAAAACATTGTATAAATTCATGCAAAAACCATTAAAACCCATATTTCATGTGATAAGCGATATGTATCTTCTATCTGGGTTAGTGAGGTGAGTGATGCGCTATTCTGCTAACCCAAAGGCTGCGGGTTCTAGTCCCTTTTCGAGTATCGGTATTTGATCAACTCCGTTCGGTCCCTAGGACACTTTACGACAAGCCAAATGCTTATCGGGATTCCAATGGTCGAATGAACCACCAGAGGTATCCGGAAAGCTACAAAAAATATACTTGCTCAACTAAGAGCACTTACTTCACGAAACCATAGTATGCAATTTGTGGGTTTTTTTTATTTCTTAATTACGAGGTAAGAGCAGGAACAGGATAGGGATGTTGGACGGGATGAAGGGAGGAAAGAAGTACACCGAGATGAAGAGGGACCTGATATAGATTAGTTTGCTAGGTGGGGAGTCACAAAATGTTTATTTGATAGTTGTGTCCATCCAAAAACCTACCTTAACCGGTAGATTACCTAATAATATCTACAGTTATCGAATTTGGTTATCCTGATGTATTTTGTTTAAACGTTCTCAAAAATTAAGGACCCTGACAATGACCACCATTTTAAGGTTGCGCATAGTATCTAATAACCTAAATGGAAAAGGAAAACCACTTTGTATATTATGAGTATATTACTTCGGTATTATTTAATTCCTCTTACTCTTGTGCATAAGGGGTTAACGCAATGGTAATAGTAGTTATAGGACCATATCAGGAACTTCCTAAAAATTCCAATTGCTTTTTTAGTTATTCTTCAACCTTATCACTTCCCAAATGTGTCCACCAGAAGACTTCTAAGACCTCTGAAAGTATACTTATTGCCATCCTCCCCCCCATCTAGATTGGTTTGATAGGTGGGGAGTCACAAAATGTTTATTTGATAGTTGTGTCCATCCAAAAACCTACCTTAACCGGTAGATTACCTAATAAATAAATTACGGGTGGTGCCCTAACACTCCCCATCACACGCCCTTGCGGGGTATTAAGTAGATGAGGTAGATGTAATATAATCCCCCTTATATAACTTCAGCCATCATCACTAATACTCTATTTTACATCGATAAAATCGAATACATTGACTATACTGATATCTTCTTAATCGTAGGAAATCTGGCGATCAGGAACGTAATAATTCAGTACCATCAGTACTCTTGCCTATAAAAAATACAGGTATCATTCCTCTGGTATTGGAAAGGTTTTAAATTATGTATCCAACAATACTAAGTGAACGAAATTCAGCTTGTCTCATTCAGGTATAACCGAGACTCACGGTTGATAGTTCGTACTCTTTGAGAGCAAATGTTTGATAAATTGTGGACATCAATTGGGGTTGTTACTTTTACGTAATATGGTGGTATTTCCTGTAATGAAAATTGTTTGACTTGACATCTCGGAATGGTTTTAAGTAATTCCTTTCGTTTATTTTCTCTTGGTATAATAAGGAGCTCATATAATTAGCGGGGGTGAAAATAAAAGATAAGGCAAAATTCATTACATTTCTTATTCTCTCGTGAAGCAAATCAACTAGCATAGTCTAAAGATAATGAAAGTTATTTATTTTATTCCATAGATTCAATTTCTCCACTCATTGGTGGTTATCATGGAAACAGAAGTTTAACGTAACACCTTAAAATTATTGATATTGTGTTTTGTGACAAAAATATTGAAAAATCATCATTCCTATTCTTGCAAACTGAGCGTATATGAATTTTCGTAAAAGATAGTTATATAAGGTATTCTGTAAGAGCGAGATGTGCTGGTATATTTTGACGTCGATTATAAACACAAATATTTCTCGGGCATTTCCCAAATTGAAAAACTTAATTTTATTTTAAAAAACATTAAAATAGAATAATCTACTTAAAGTTCCTATTTCTCGTTTAAATTAATGTTCGTTCACTTTTCGCGTAAGAACTTCGCATTCTCATGCTATGGTTAAAATTGTTGCTATTACAATTGGCTGAAAATCTTATTCAGTCAGAACTGAGCGATAAACTTATACATGAGCCTAAATACTTTGACTGAAAAGGCAAAAAAATTGTAAAGACAACTATGAATTGAAATGCTGAGATATTAATATCCATCGCCTCCAATAGAAATGGGGTGGTACAAATAATAATTAATCATATCGATTTCCTGATCTCATGCCTGCGTAAAAACTCGGGAGTAGAAAGCAACTTAATTCCTCATACGGTTCATATAATCTGAAAATTAGGGTCATTTCCTGGATCTTATGAGCTCAAGAGCTGAAGTTTCTCATTTGAATGCCATATAATGTCAATGGATCTCACCCATTTTTCCGGTCCCTTCACGTCTACCATAACACTCTTACAAAACCTCCCAGGCTTCCTTTCCTTTATGGTGTTACAAGATACGGAAAGGTCCTAAGAAGCAATGTGTACCTTTCTTCAAGACTCCCGTTTGCATTGTCAAGTTATCTCTTGAGGAATCTTTTCTTTATAGGGTGGCCAAAGGTGTGATATTTTGCCGAAAGGAGCATTCAAGGGAGGTGTCAAAAGTGATGGGAACCCAAGAGCAGGCGTACTTAAACCCATAATTTGGAGAGGAGTTATCCCTCCTGGAGAAGCCCTCGGGACATCATACCTTCAAGGGCGCACAACCTGCCCTTCTAGAGGTGAGATGCGATGTTTTTTTTCTCTTTCTCTCTCTCTCATTATTATGGGAGGGAAAGTATCTCGCTATTGTCGCTGCACAACAGGGTGACGGTCAAAATTGTAGCATACACACGTGCTGCCAACGGCGTGTCTCCTTCCCTTGAAGACGCCCGTATGGGCCGACAATGAACGCTTGGAGGGAACGCCTTCTCCGAATGTAGTTTAAACTTCTGGCTAGAGGAACCGTTCCTTTTGGATTGCCAGTGTTGAGAGTTGGCAGAGAACGTTCATTTTGTCAGTGTACAGCGATGTAATCTCGTTATATCCCTTTTATACTTAAATCATGCTGGATATCACCACCCTTATGACATGATTGCCGCATGTTTGAGCAAGAGGAGTTTCTTTCATGGCGGGGAGAAGGGGAGTAAAATAAGGGTGTTGCCAGGCCCGACACACACACGAACGGATTAGGCTCCGTGATGCGATAATGTGTAACCGGTCCGATGAAGTTGTATATGGACTGGAAAACTGCTAGACTAACATAAACTTATGATTTTATTTTCTACATCATTAATAGCAGAGCTTATAAAGAACATTTGGGTGGGTGATCTAACAGCTAAACGTAAAATTTTAGCTCTATTGATATAAAACCCCACGCCTCCGGAATTGGCAGTGAAACCTGGTGTTCCTTAGAACAAGATGGATGGTTCATATTTAATGTCGACTTATATTTACGAAAGACAAATGTTAGCCTATGGAATCCGATAAATGTCATCTAGCCTCCAACTTTTGGGTTGATTACTCCAGATTTTAACTTGAGGAAAAGAACATCCGCATGCTTTAAGAGGATACTATTGATTTAGGCAAGCCTGTGAAGAAACTGAGGAAGAGTTAAAGCGATACCATAAAAATTCGTTTTTATTGTAATATACGATTTTTTATTCAATTGTAAAACTATCAGGATTTTGATCCAGAAATCAGTAAGCCCCCTGTTAAAACATTTTCAAACCATCTCTGTTACCGAAACTCTGGCCACTAAATCCTTATTTGATGACAATGTTCCAATCACGGTTAAAAAAAATATGACCCAACTTATGCTAGAGGCAGATCAGGATGAAGAAGAGGAAAAAGAAAAAAATGAGCAAAAGAGGTATATTGGGCACCAAAATGGCTTTTCTTCCTTTACAAACAACGAGCATTCGTTTTTTGTAACTCTCGTGACAAAAACTTTGTTTACGAGATTCTCTATCAGCACCGATTTCTTCGACAAAAACCCTTCAACATGGAAGAATGATGCTGGTTACAAAAGTGCAATTAAAAAACTGGAGAAGACAGTTGTTGTAAATAATATTGTAGAAAGAGGTGTCAAACTAATTCAGCAATACAATAGAATTCTCACAAAAGATGCAAATGAGAAACAATTACTGATAACAAAAAACTGGTACTAAATCTACACTTATTAAAAAGTAATATTCAATGTTCGTTCGTTCACATATATATGTTTTGATTCTTTACAAAGTATTGCTCTAAATAAAAATGTCTTTCCCTAAGAAAATTGTAGATTTACTAAAAAAAACAATATTTTCACAATTTCCATTTCAAGGATTGTTCAAACTTCAAGGCGTTTGAGGGTCGTCTAGTAGTTGTCCTATTCAAGTGAAATTTTGTGCAGTCTGTTTTTTTTATTTGGATGAGATTAGGGAGTGGAAGCATTGACTTTCGGAAAATACCCCATAGCTAAGGGCCACCCTATTGTATATGTCGGGTACTGGCTTTTTCAGCTCACCCGAGAGCCAATCGGCTTATGAAAAATTAAATTCTTCGATGGATACCAGATTCATAGTACCAATCAATTTTAAAAATTTAATTTTATGTTAAATGGTTGGCTTAGTGCATAATGTTCAAAGTTCATTGATTTGACTTCAGTATTCGTCAACAGTAGTAATCGGGAGAATGTTCTGTTCTTCTGCGGTTTCTTTTTATGACGAAAAATGCTTTTCGCTGGAATATGTTTTCATATCGAGGAACAGAATAGAGTGCCATGGGGCTAGATTTGGACAATATAGGGAAAGTGAGGAAGACGCATATCATCATCAATTTGTCTGTCACCAACTTGTGCGTGGAACCCAATAAAATTGTTAATGTTTCTGACAGTGCTCAAATGTATTCGAAGAGCTAATCTCATAATTTCTGCAGGGGTATTAATGTTCATATCCGCGTGAAATGTGCCTGGAGCTCTCTGTTCACCTTCCTTGAAAATTGATTTTCTCTCCCCTTTAAACATTTAAAATCATCTTCTAGGGGTTTTGTAGGGAAGAAAAGTTTTTCCGTAAACCTCCTGGAACATTAAATGGGTCTCGGATAAAGATTTGTTCTGACGAAAGTAAAATTTCATTGCAGCTTGAAGGATTACCTCCATCGCTATGTTAGGCAAAAATATATTTTCACCAAATACGCATTGCCAATTAAACTAATATATAGCATAAAATATAATTTTTGTAGAGACAACTGTGTGAATAAAAATTATATTCCTATCTATTCTATATTCTATCTATTGTAGGAAAATTATAATCACATTCCCCGTTCTAATGCTGCTAACTGCGACTCTGTTAAGACTAGTTAAGATTCGTTGAGGAAGAAAATTAATTGAGAGTTTTTTTCTCCTAAGTTGAAGTGCATATAAAATCCCAGTAAATTACTTTCCCATCTAAGTGGTCGGATTCGGTGGTGCGACCGACGAGCAAGATTCCCGCGGCAATTTTTCCTCAAGAGTGAAAGATTGTTTCAGTGGCATTCACGTCCTTCCTGGATGTTTTTCACAGAGCATCTTAAAAATTCATTGATCGGGTGGCACGCTCAAATAATCGACCTCCCGACGGCCAGTTTGATGAGCATCCTAACGCACGTCCACCATTCTCTACGAGTACCGAATCTTTCTTCCTATGATTCTTGCGTTCCCGTAATTACTCACGCTCCCTAGGTGGAGTAAATTACATCAACGGACGTGCCCTTCTTGCTTGCACCAGAACTACCATTTCTTCGACCACGCGCCTCATGCTCTCCCTCCCGTTTCCTTCGAAAGTAGAGGCAAGACGGTTCGTGAGAACGTGATACGAACCCGAGCCTTCCCGATCTGATCATCCAAGGAGTACGTTTCAAATCCTCCCCGAGGCCGGAAAAGGTGAGTAGCCGAGGGTCCGGAGGAAACTGAGAAAACGAACCTCATCCTTCGCCCCACCAACAGACAACAGTAGCCACCAGTTCCCCTCTACCTCCGCAAGCCCGAGGGCGGAAGGTGGGAAAGGGAGAGGTGAGGATGCGAGTTGCTCTATTCGCCGTCTCGCTTTGCCGCCCTGTAATCCCCTCGCCCTAATCCTTCTCCACGCCCCCGGGGTTGGTTGTTGCCGTCTCCACCGGAGGATCGCATTCAGGGGCGAAGGAGAGGGAGAAGTAAGGAAAGGTGGTCCGGCCCAAGAGGGGGACGTGTAAGGTGCGAGTGCCTCCATTGACGTCTTGCGAGGTGCGAGGGGAGGGAGTGAGGGAGAGTAGGTAAGGTGCAGGAGAGTAGAGTAGGTTAATATCGGTAACCTACCGGCGAAGGAGGGTTTTTGATGGACATTAACTGCCAAACGGTACAGCGACAATACCCTTGTCTCTCTTCAAAAAACACAGCTCGACATCCAACCTTAAATTAAGCCCTCTTCTCCGTACTTCCTTCCTCCATTCATTCCGTCCAACGTCCCAATCCTAATTCTGCACCTTCCTTCTTTACCTAAATTTCTCGCCTCTATCATAGTCTTAAATATTCCATTGCCCATCAGAAAGCACTGCTTTCATCTTTCCTACCTTCTTTTCCATCCGTCTCCACACCCATATTCCAAAATATTCCAATCTACGTCCATCATCCTGCTTCAGTGACCATATTTCCGCGCCGTACATAACTACGTTACATGCCAAAGTTTTGACGAGCCTTTTCTTAACGCCTTTCCTAAACGTCCCTGTCATCACTTCCCTCCTCCTTTCGAAAGCCTCTTTGCCTAGTGCAATTCTTCTCCTTACGTCCCAACTACATTGACCATGTTGGTCCAAAACACTTCCGATATATGTAAAATATCCTGCCTGCTCTATTTTCCCCCCCTATTCTAATGTTTAGCTTAGCCTTTTCCTTTCTGGAAAATCGCATAACGTTTGTTTTATTAATATTGTTTCTCATCCCATATCTATTGCACTGAATTTCCAATTCACTCAGCAATGCTTGCAACCCCTTGGCCGACTGACAAACCAAAGCATGGTCGTCAGCAAACCTAACTGATTTTACAATTCCACCCCCCCCCCCCCCGACCTTCATTCTTACCTCTAGTTCTTCCCATGCCTCTTTAATCATTTCCTCCACATAAATGTTGAACAGCACCGGTGACAATGGGAAACCCTGCCTTACACCTCTTTCTAACACTGCCCATCCGGACTCTCTGTTCCCCACTCGCACCTGAGCAGTCTGAGGCATATACAGGTTGCGGATTAGCCTCTTGTCCCTCCAATCTATTCCTCTTTTCTGCAATATACTCATTAGTTTTCCCAATTCACCCTATAAAAAGATTTTTCGTGATCTAAGAAACAGGCAAATACGTTCTATTCTATATTCCTCTCGATTAGTGATCTCATTACTGCAATGGCATCACGCGTATCTCTCCCCTTCCTAAACTTAAACTGATCATCCCCCAAGTAATTATTTACCCTACTCTCTATCCTGTTGTGAATGATCCTGAGAACGACTTTACCTGCGTGGGATATCAAACTTATTGCTCTGTAGTCCTCACATGACGTAGCCTTTACCTTTTTCTGAATAGGAACTAACACTTATCTCACAAAGTCTTCCGGCCAGATTCCTTCCTCATAGATACTACGAATCAGTCCATATAGAGTCTTCCTCCCACATTTTCCTAAACATTTCAGTTGTGCCGCAGGAATTTTGTCTACCTCCATGGCCTTATTTCACTTCATTTCCCTTAATGCCCTTTCTCTCTCATCGTCAAGTATGCCTGGACCTAAGCTGTCTTCATCTACATCATGTTCCTTTTCTAGGTCTAACCTTATTGGCCTAAGTTCTTCACCATACAGTGCTTCGTCCCTTCTTACTTCCCGATAGTAATTTATCCTTTCTGTAGAGCGAACCAATTTCACCCTTCCTCTGTAAACTTTCCATACCCTCGATTTGTTTTCCACCATGCTTTTTTGCTTTATTTGTGGCCCGTCTCAATTTATTGTTTGTTTAACTCTTTTTACTCCATTTTGCCTAACTTTGTGTTTACATTCTTCCATTTTAGTCTATCGTACGTCTTCATAATCATCTCATCCGTGATCCATGGTTTCCTTATCCTTTTCCCGTGGACGGTTCCTATAGTGTCTTTTGCGGCTTTCGATATCCCCTTTTAAATATATTTCCATTTTTCCTCAATTGTACTCAACTCTCTTCCCTCACTCACGACTTTTCCATAGCTTGCTGACATTCCTTCCTTATCATTGCAGTAAATACTTCTAAATTCTATTTTTTAACCTGCCGTACTTGCCTTATCTTTTTTAATCGGACGCTACATTTCATAACAAATAAATTATGATCAGCGTCCGCATCCGCTCCCGGGAAACTGCGAATTGATCACGCTGTTCCAATATCTGTGCCTAACCATTATATAATCTAACTTGTACCCCTCTGAGTTACCTGGCATTTTCCATGTATGCCTACACCTTTTGTAGTGCCTAAACCAAATGTTTGGTGACTAATCCCAGTCTCGTGCAGAATTTAATTTCTTTCTCCAGGTGGTCATTCCTCGTACCTAAAACGCAGTCCAAACCTTATCACCATCTCTTCCTTCGCCTACCGTCGCATTTCAATCCCCCATTTCTATCAAACATTTTCCTTCATGAACATGCACGAAAATTCCCTCTAAGTGATCGTAATCCCTATCGACTTCTTCCTCCTTATGATTGCTTGGTGGAATGTATACCTGAACAATGACCACGTTCGTCGGTTCGGCTCTTACTTTTACTAGTAATATTCCATTCGTTGCTCATTCTATGTTGACTTCTTCCTACCTTTTTATTCAACATTATGGCAAACCCTCGCTGTATCTCGTCCCTTCTGCTGTATATTACTCCGTAACTATCACTCCAGTAATCCCCGCTATCCTTCCATCTCACCTAGCATGGACCTAAAATATCTGTATTTTCTCTTTCCATCTCTCGCTTTATATTCTCTAATTTTTCTGTCCTCGGCATTGTCCTAATATTCAAAGTTCTTATTCTAACTAATCTGGTCTTCTTCTTTTGCATCTTCTGTTCTGCTACTGTCGATTTTGCTTTGCAAGGTTTTCACGAGATGATGACCGCGGAAGTCATCCCTCTACCGCTTCTGGGCACGACACACGGACGACTGGGCGGAGTCCCGTAGTTGCCAGGACTCTATACTGTCTATATCTATACTATCTATCATAAAGGTCTTGAGAATAATAATTGAGGTGGTTTCCAGATGCCTTCCTCAACAGTGTTTTCAACGTGACACCATCACTCAATGGCCGTCCCACTGGGGTCAGACGCCTTTGCAGCCCAGCCAAGCACGTCAAGGTTGTAACCCATGGGAGGGTACAAAAGATTACGAGAATAAAATTTTTGTACGCACTATTTTTTAATAATCTTCATATTTTGTGACATTCTGAGCTTTTCATTATTATAATTTTCATTAAAATATCTAGGAAAAATAGCCTTCTAAATAGAGTTAGGGAACAAATACATTAAAGCATTTGACCATATTTTCCCGAGTACTAGTTGATTGAGAATTTAATATGGTCTAAATTTAAAGTCAAATATCAAGTTTGGTATCAGATAAGGAGTTTTTTTATTGAAAGACAACATTCATCACAATTTTGAAGCATTATTTCAACTTTATCATGTTCGTAAGAAATCCCGTTAATATCTATTTTCTTTCGTTTTATTACCGACTTCACTTTGAAATCTTCCGTTTGTTCGTAATAAAGTAACGCTAACGAAAACTGCAAGGAAAGAGAAAAACTAAAGAATTCTCAACTTGAGCTCTCCTTCTCCGCCCTTTCAAATAAGGTGCTTGCAAATTTCATTTTGCGAATTTTAACTTCCCTCTCAATGCTCTAAGATTCCTCGTTTCTCCACAAGA
This sequence comes from Hetaerina titia, assembly GCA_037158775.1. NCBI lineage: Eukaryota > Metazoa > Arthropoda > Insecta > Odonata > Calopterygidae > Hetaerina > Hetaerina titia. The sequence goes on along the minus strand of CM073769.1, from coordinate 88,416,290 downwards.
TGTAGCCTGGCTACATCAAGAACGACGACATTTCCTCGCATCCTAAGCCGCGTGGGTCTGACGCTCACCCCATCTAGTGCCAGAAAGATTAACTTCTTATGGAACCTCCGACTGCGGGAGACGCGAAAAGAGCGTCCCCCTGATAAACCCTGAGCGTTCGTTTGAATAATTAGGGTTCATTGGGAGCGTATCGATCGATATTATCCCCCAGAGGAAAAAAGAGAATCGCACTACGTATGGCGAGTCAGGATTCGAAACATAGTCTATATGCTCGCGTCACTTTCGGCTTGCGTTGATGGCTTACCAGCCTTATACAGAGGCACTTTTGTGCAATAAGACCCCTAGCAATCTGCTCAAAGACAGTAGGCAGATGGTTCTATGATTTTTGGACAAATTGTAAACTTTATTAACAAACAAATATCAATTATTTATTTTTAAATACTCATTCAAAATTAAATCGAAGGTAATCTTAATCTTGTACCTGATGATGGCATAACAGCCGAAACCGGTCGTTTTATATTAAAAGTGTGGAAGTCACAAAGTGCTTATTTCTTTCTAAATACTCATTCAAAACCTTGTAAAAATGTATCTCGTAGTATACAGCTAATTAATATAAATTAAAGTTTCCACTTCTTTAGATCCCCGAAAATATTTAGGCTACACGAGTGATTTGAGTGTATTTATGCTTAAATAAACTGCCTCAGTCTGCAAACACTTTCGAGAGGACCATTTCAACAGCGATTTGGTTTCACATGCAATTATGAAGTTCTAAAATCCTGTTGTTGCATACATACTCAACGTATGTCTCACTGTGGAGGTCGACCTCTGGGTCATGAATGCCTTGGCAAATCAGACATTACTCGATGTTAACTTTGGAAATCTACTTCATTTTATATCCGCAAGTGAGGGAGTTACTGAAAGAAAAAGGTAACAAAACATTTAACTAATGAACGAGTCATGAGAGCCATCATTCACGCCATTAATGTGATCATTAGTGGATAGAACTTCCCATTAGTTAAGTTTCCCTTAATGGTGTCTCATTGGATTTGGATTCTATATCTACGCTCATATATCTTTTCATTTTAGTATTACTCTGTAAGCCACCGCAAGGGCGTGTGGGAGGTGTTGCTAGGATACCAACTATTAAGGTTATTCGTCTTTTTATTATGCAGGAGTATCACGGAATATTTATTAAAGAATAGTTCATATATGTTTACGTGTATTTTTTTCTGTCGTAGCCAAGAATTTAGCGAAATAATAGTTTCCTTTTTTGTTTTTTCCAGTAATCCACGTAACTAAATCTCACAATGTGGTATCGCTTATTCTTACTAGGATAAGGTGTAATGCAGTTGAAGTGCAATATCAACCACACCCTTGTCAATTTTACCATATTTTTAATATCCCACTGTCTAGCAAATCATACTTTTGACAGAACATTAATGAGCCAAACCATTTGGCTCTTGCAGTTTTTATCGTTAATGGGAGTAAAAATCTTGAAATCTGTTGAGAAATACTATATTCGTTTTAAGTCCTGGCAATTTTCAGTAATAATTCTAACTTTGAGACTACAGCCTGTTTATGGCTTTTACTATGTTACAACATGCATGCCCATGTACTTATTGTAGAGGCATTACTTCTTTTTACAAGAATTGAGTTAGTTCTTAGGAATATTCTGATCTGAAAATGTCATCTTCGAGTCCGAAAATACACATGATAGAAAATGAGCATGTGCAATTAGATGGTTTTATCAACGAATATATTTCATATTGAAAATCAACCACAGGATAGAGAGAAGTCCATAGGAGTCCATAAGAATGATTAAGTGCTCTGTAGATAAGGTGTTGAAAATTTACATTGCTATGTAGATTATTTAGATTATGTGGATTAGCGGATTATTTATAATTCTTCTGTGCCCATCCCTTGATTCCACGTGTCATTTTTACCCTAATGCCCAATGTAGTTTTAGACAGGAGATGTATTAGCGAGCTGCCTTACACTAATGTTCAAATTGTCCTATCATAGGAAAAACATCAACCCAAAAAGCCAACGCAAAAGGGAAAATATTAGTTACATGTTTTCTCTCGTTCACGGTGAAAGAGTTCAACATGTTAAAAACATGTAACTTTAAGTCCCAGGGAAAAACGGACTTTAATAAACCTTACATTTGAAATAATTTAACAAATACCTTAAACATATTTAATGTTACCACTAAATATTAGTTTAATATATTAATGGAGGAGATAATTTTTAGCAGAAATATTTATCTATTTATTCGTCTTGGTCCTAAAACAGCACTTTATGGTCTTCGGACATCGGACAACAATGACAACACAACAGTAACTACAATACAAACACCCAAGCCCTAGGTGGAAAAAATCCCAGCCTGGCGCGGGAATTGAACACTTGGATTGGCAGACAAGGACGCCGCCACCGGGGCCGGCAATATGAGTAGTAAGTGGATTTATACTTTTTTTTTTGACACACAACAGAAATGCTGTCTTAAATATCAGATACCTGAAAATTGACAAAAAATCCGACATAAAAAAATATTTAACGAATAATGAAGATAAAATTCGAGTAACGAATAACCAAGAAAAAAGTGAATAACCTGACAAAGCGCGATTCCTGAGCACAAATTATCGCTCCTTAGTCGTAAAAGCCATGATCGAAAATTTTACTACAGGAGAAATAGCATTACGGATGTAAGTGGCGTTAACGAGCGAAAATTATTTTCAACCTGATTAGGCTATTAACCAGCCTAAAAAAACGTCGATTGAGGTTTGGATTGTAAATGGTTAATTAATACATTTATTGGAATATACTCCTTACGTACAAGGGATCAATCTGACAGAAACACAATGAAATATTTGCGAGTCAGTATCTTGTACTCTTATTTCCAAAAAATATTTAAAATTAAAAACTTCAATTCCTCAGTGAGCACTGCATCAGAAACCTGGCCAGTTCAAGGTCCTAATTAAATATGGTACATATCCTTCACCGTGACCCCTGTTTGGATGGCCAATGTCGATAGAAGCCTAACTTTCATAACATATTTTGGGTAGCACATAAAGTTACGAAATGAAACTTTCTTTTACCAAGTTTCTCAATACCTTCCTATTTTATTGTGCTTCATTAGTATCTTACAGTCATACATTCCGTTTCTTACATGTCTTTTCGTTCCAGAGACATCTAATATTCCTTCCCTTGTGATTCTCTTCCAGCATATTCACTCATGCCTTTCTCGGTCTCATCCAAGCAATTTACTCCTCTCTTATATATCTGTTCAGTTATTCGACTCTCATTTATTCTCTCTACGTGACCACACCAGCAGAGCACACTTCTTTCCTAACCATCTATTACCGGTGAACACAATCCACATTCTTCCATGACCCACTCATTCCTCGTCCTATCTCTCTCTCCCTCTTCAACTTAAATACTCCCCAAGTACTTCATACCCAGCGCCTTTAGTCGACATTTATTATTGTCTTTGCACAGACAAGGTTTGAACCCTCCAAGCAATAAAATGAGGAGCATACTTTTTATTAGACACTACTAATTCTTTTGCTTTGATCAAATGTTCCTTTTTTTATACGATATATTCCCCAATCATCAACAACCTATCAGCATCCTCAGACTGTATCACCTCTTCATATTTCCTGCCTTGGTTGAAAAACATTCTACTACGGCACACATATTCGTTAAATTGTTTTGCTATTTACTCTCAATATTTATTCAAACATTATATTCTCCTTATCAAGCATCTCCTTTCGTTTTAGATAAATTTATCATCAATTTAATTCGTTTGATAGCTTATTGAGACTACCCAGAGCTTCCTGTTGATCCTCTGAGAAGAAACTGCATATTTGAATTTCTAGCTAATTTACAATCGTATATTATCGTACACCCGTCTCTTACAAAATTATTCATAGAAACATTAAATAGAAATGGTGACTTTACCCATTCTCGTTTCACACCAAGCTCCATTTCAGCCTTGTCATTCTAGGCTCCAATCCCTCTTGCATTTTAAGACAACGCTTTTATAGCATTCAGCCACTCCTCATTTGCTTCAAATTCTCTCAAAACCTTTCTAAAATTCCCTCGCCTTATCGTGGCACATACCTTCTCCAAATCGACTAATGACCAAATGAAAATGATAACTGAATGTCAAGCGACCCCATTTTATAAGCCTATTTCCAAAACAGTTTATAGTTTTTTTTTAATTATTGTGTTTTTTTTGCTTGAACGGCTTGGGAACAGTAGGAATTGTGCAATATGAATAATGAAAGTAATTTTTCACGGAACCAAATTTTGAACAGTAGTTAGGGTAAATGGAATGCCATTTATAGTTCATTAATTTGCATTTTTCTGCTTCTCCCATTCGGATTCTTTCCTTTCATGACGTTTCTACATTCAATTATTTCCTCCATTTAAAGGTCATATAGTATCTCGAGCTCTCTCGTCTTGTGTCACATTCACCTTCGAATTTTATTTTTCTTTGGCCTCCCAGTTTTTCTCTTATTCATCCCACTAGGCATCACCCTACCGCTTCTTTTCCACATGCACGTCCGGAGAATTCAGCCATCATTCCTTTCAAAGTCTCCAAGTATGTCTTTGTTTGTATGCATATGTATTCTTCCCTTCCCGTCTAATTCAAATTCAACTTGCCCTCAATCTTGCATTCGTAATGGCTTCTTGCGTTTCTGTCTTTTGTATTACTTGTTGTGCTTATCGGTATTTTGACTTTTACCATCATTTACCATTTGTGCTCTAAAATCCCTTGTCACCGACTTTCTCTCCAAATCAACTTGTGTACTTTCAAGTTTTATTTGTACTCCACGCACTATACCTGACGCCAAATGGTGATCTGTTCCACGTTCATCGCATACTATTGCTCTCCAGTCGTGCAAGAATTATGTCTCTTATCATATGCAATTAAATAAATGATTCTCTCTAAGAGTCGCTCATTTTCCAAATATTCAAATAAATATATTTATTCTTAAACCATGAATTGGAGTCAAAAATAGCTCTTCTCAATGCCCTTATTGAACAAATATTAGAAATTTTCATTCACTCCTTTAATACCTACAATTTTCCAAAGCGTATCTCTTTTTAGACCAACAAATGTTTTTTTTAATCCATACTTCTTAATGCACTTATTTTTTCATCCAAGTCACAGTCACTCAAGACTAGATTTTCCCCAGATAGCTCGCATTTCTTTATGTGCAGTCTAGCCATTTCCCTCAGATTTAAGCTTAAACTCTGACTATCGTGCATATTATCATAGACTCCTGAACGTAAAGCTATGTCACTACATCAGTTGCAACATCGCACACTCTGCAATTTGTTTTGTATGCATTCATTCGTTTTTCATTCATTTCCATTTCATTCACCAATCAATTTTTCCTAGGGTTCACCCCGTCTCACGTTCCAGGTGCCATTAGTCCATGTGCACACATGTTCGTTTCTTGTTGGGCCAATCTGGTCAAATCTACTCAGCCCAGGCTTCTGGCTGCCAACAACCGGGGCTTTTCATATACGAGAGTAGGCTGCAAAGTAATGCACACATGATTGTAGGCCACAAACAAAATAACTTTCAGAAGCACTTTAGGTAGCATGTGGAAGTAACATTCCTCCTCGACGCGCATGCGCAGGTTTGAGGTCGTTTCATCCATCCAGTGTATTTTGAGAAGCAGAAGTATGAAGATGTGTTCTAGTGCTATGTCAACGCAAGTTAAACAGCGTGCTGTTGTCGAATTTTTAACTGCTGGTTAAGTGATTCCTACTGAGATTTATCATCATTTAAAGACTGTTTATGGTGACGATGCTGTTTATAGGTCTACAGAAATCGATGGGTCGTAAACTTTCGTGGTTTCGATCCTGGAAAAGCCATAATTGTTGATGAAACTGCTTTTGACTGTTTTGGGATGCTCACCGAGTTTATGTGACCGATTTTCTGGAACGAGGGGCAACGGTAAATTATTCTCAGTGTATACAGACTCTAAAAACACCTCCGATCTCAAGTTTGTCATGTTAAAGGCAGTCTGGTGGCAATAATTTTACAACGTGACAATGCCCATCCAAACACCTCGCACACAAACGGAGAGGCTATGTGTAACCTGAAATCTGAACCAATTCCACACCCCCCTTACTCCCCCAATCTTGCGCCTTGCGATTTTTATTTTTTCCTCAACTCAAGAGACACCTCAACGGTAATCATTACAACTCGGACGATAAGGTGAAGGCAGCTCTCAAGTCCTGGATTCGAGAAAAGTCGGAAGAGTTTTTCAGTGACGGAATGAAAAAACTTGTTACACGTAGGGAGAAATGTTTTAGCCTTACCATGACTATACTGAAAAATAAATATAGTATGATTTTGGAACTTAAACTTTAATGATCTTTTTGCCCGATCTTGCTATTTATTTTTGTTCCCGCTCTACAAGCATGTGTACATCACTTTTCAGCCTATCCTCGTATATTTAACAGTGCTGAATTCAATTTTAAGTATTACGAATGGTGATTTAAAGGTTAAGGCGAACATATATATGTACTTTTTCATTTTTACAGCATCCGTGCTACGTACAGCATACTCAGATGAAAGTTCCTACACCCCTGCAGTTTGTTTTGACACCTTTTCGCCAACATACTACAATAGAAACGAAAGCATAGTATTAACCTTTGATCCACTTTCACTGTTCTAAGTAAGTTAGCATACTCGTATTAATGATAGAATATTATTCGTTAGAGCTTCCTCGACAGCCAGCATACTGTTGCTCACGCCCCACCCACCCACTCGAAGGTATGTGTAGTGAGTGGACATATTAATGCACAAGTCCTAATAATTATTTTACATGGACCCAAGGATTAAACTGCATTCCAAAATGAACACTTTTTTCTTTTATCTCAAAGATTTTGAAACGTGTCAATTAAAATTCTAAAAAAGTTGTACGAAGTGCGTACTGATTGACATCAGCGGTGTAAGTAACTTAATAGCTACGTTATGACGTCTCTGCGACGCACTGAAAAAGTTTTCTCCATCGTGACATTTGCATTGCTCTCTCACCTTAATTGGAACAGCAACTTGTGCTCAAGATTAGTGTGCCCAATACACGTAGCTCTTTTTGATGAACGAAGTACTACATCAATGCTGTGATGTTGTGCCTTTGATTTAATGGATATACGTACGATACTACTTCTAAAGTCTGCAGGACAAGACGAGCAAACCGGAATTAGTACAAATTCCACTTTTATGGCACAATTACGAGTAAGCATTGATACTAATAATCGTTTGTATTTGCGTGACTGCCGGAATGTATATTGGCAACAGAAGTGCCAACTTCGCGATACCTCGGAGGAAGAATATTGGACTACTCTCTAAATTCTCTCTCCAATGCCCGTAACAGGGACACAATTGAATTTAAACTCTATTTTTGATCAAATAAATTTTCTTTATAGTAAAAGAGTTTATGATGCTGATCCTTTTCGAAAAAAAATTATTTAGTTGTTATGAATGTTCAGGTGATGAATATATATCCGTAGATACTTGTAAATGGATTTTCTTGTGAGACATTAAATTATTATCGGAAACCCTCTTTCACTTCATGTTTCTCTCGTACATGTCTGTAAAGGTATTTCATATAGTGCATTTAATGTATTTCCATAGCTACCTGTTCCATCAAGCAATGGTCGTTTATATGCATTATTCGCACAGATCCTCCAAAACCAACCACCTGGACGAATAATATGGTGGATGGCTACGTCACGTGCGGGGGTGTAAGTGAAATTACTTGAGGTATCATCGAAGGAGATTCTGCGAAGCGATAAAATTGCAAGCACATTAGTCACAGACATAGACAAATTGGCACATTAATCACTGTATTGATTACACGCCTCATTGGAGTTTTCGGAAAACTCCCTATGAATAAAAAAGGCAAATTTTCACAACAAATCCACCTCGTTAACTATCCTCATGCAGGTGGGAATAGAGATCAACTCGTAATGATCCCAATTTTGGGTAGAATTCACACATCGCTGCAGGGAAAATTTCATTCCCCATGCCTCAAGGAAGTTATAATACCCAAAAGAAATCAGTCACTTGGATATAAACGGGTTTTCCAGATGCATCAGTTGGGATCTCGTTCTCTCCGGTCAATTTTGTGACGCTTTACCAACCAGACTACCATGTCACCCCTCTTATCCAATAGTCTTAATCATAAAACATAAGTGGAATAAGAGAGGGCGTAACAAAACTGTTGAGGAGTAGTGTATTCCAATCGATGTACTCGATTATTTTTATCAGTCCCAGATATAAGCTGAGCCATAAATTTGATGTCTAAAAATATGTTTTGTGACTCAAAGATTAGGAAGCAACCATTGGAACATTACTGTAGCCCACTCTAGAGAAAAATGGTTAACAAGTTCCAACGGATATTGAACAATATTTCATTGTTTTTCATTGTCTTTGGGCACTAAATGAATTATTCAATTTCTCGATAAGACGAGCTATTTCAAACACATTTTGAGTACTATAGGTCAAATTAGATCTTATATTTTTGGCAATAATTTGCGGAAATGAGTAAGCATTTCTACATCTGTACAAATCCTGAGCATATGCAATCAACTAATCAAAAAACTTAAAATATTTTAAGATTTCGTTTATCAGCCGTTTGGTTATTATATTGTTTTATAGGTTATTAGACCGATTTTTGGCAGTGGCTACCTTAAGTAAAACAATTATAATAAATGCAATTATAATTTTTTCTAACAAAACAAATAATATTGTAATGCAAAAACATCTCTTTGTCCCCTCGCATTATGGATATTCTTAAATTAATAAAAATAGTTTATGAAATATATGGTAGGATTCATCTCCGAGATTATAAATGTTACATATGCATTCAAAATAAGAGCATTTTGCAAATATTTAGGACTTCAAAACAAAAACAAATAAGAAACGAGCTCATTTTTGGGAACATTCTTTGCTCCAATTCGTGAAGGAGTCTGGTCGAAAAAAATTTCCACGGAGGGATGGAACAAATACTCCCGTCACTGGATCGGAAAACCGGGTAAGAATTAAAAAAAAATTAAAGGAGAACGCAAACCCCACGATACGTCCTAAATGAGAGGCAGCAAAGCGAGAAACGCTAACGGATTGGATAAAAAATGGAATAAGGAGCGGAGAACGGAAAAAATGACTTCGTGAGCGGGCGATATCGTTTATCGAAACCTTAGACCGGTAATGAAAACGACATAACGGGGAGAAATGGAGATGGCAGCAGGGAAGAATTAAAATTTGTGATGAAAAAGGACGGCACCACACATAAGTTTTTAGTTTATTCAATATTCTAGGAAATTTTCAGGATAAGATCGAGAGGGATCAGGATCATATAAGAAAGTACGAAATGGAAATCTGATGGAGCCAAATCTGGGGAATAAGGCGGGTGTGGAAAAAACGTAACTTTGTTCACGTATTTTTGCCATGGCGACGACATTTGTATGTGTGGGCTTGGATTGTTTTGATGAAATATGACTTTCTACCTGGCCAAACCTGGCCTTTTTCCGTGTGTATATTTAGCTGTATTTGGCCCAGAAGGTTAACGTAGTATTTTCCAATATTTTTTTGACCAGTTGAAAGATAATCTATCAGCAGAATCCCTTTCGCATCCCAGAAAACTGATGCCACAACCTTTCCGGCCGACCGTATTGCCTTTGCTTTCTTTGGTGGTAGCGAATCAACATATTTTCACTGCTTTGACTGCTGTTTTATCTCTGACATATAGTAGTGGATCCAAGTTTCATCTGTGGTCACAAACCGGTGCAGAAAATCTTCTAGGTTGTTCTAAAAACGGGTCAAACTTTGTTTGGAAATTTCCATTCTTACGTTTTTGTGATCCTGTGACAAGAGTACCTATCTAGCAGATAATTTTCTCAAAAAGTAATATATGCCCGTTCAGGTGACATCCCTACAGCTTCAGCGATTTCCCGCATTTTCAGTCAGCGATCCTCCATGATCATTTAACGCACTTTTGCAATATTTTCTGGGGCAATGGCACATTTTGGCCGACCACTACGCGGATCAACATCTAAGCTCTCTCGATCGAACTTGAACTTGTTTGTCCACTTGCCAACAGTTGAATATGAAAGAGCAGAGCCCCCCCAAGTGTTCTGAATGTCGATGTGGATTTCCCTTGCTTTCATAACTTTCTTTACGAAGTATTTTATCACCGCTCGAATATCAATTTTTTCCATTTTCACAAATCATAACATGGGAACAACTACAGAGAGGCGCCCGCACTACAGATATCTTCCCAGTGAACTGACGCGTTACGTGTTTATTCATAAAGGGTACCTATTACTACGCGGGAAATTCGTTGCACTAGCGCTGACATCTGGTGGTGATTCCATGAATCTTTCAAACTACCCTCGTACATACATGCTCACCACCCTTTACTCCGTACCTTTCGATTTAGGCTGTTTTATTGATATTAGTATATCATATTAATTTAATATTTCCTACCTTAAAAGAAAGCGTCTTGAAGGGCGCGAATGCACGTAATAGAGTATAACTGTTATATCTAATGCTGAGTGTTTCCTCTAGTATTAAATAAACTAAAAAAAATTAGGTGGTGGCAACCATTGTAACCACAAATTTGGTTACTCCCTCCTGTTATCTCCCTTTCTTCCCTTTATATTGTGTAAGTTTATACTATATGTCATCCTTTATTTACAACTTAAAACAGTCGAAACGAAATTTCATCATTTTCAGTAAAACCTTTATGGTCTCTGCTTATAATTTCTACGTATGTTGCTAAGTTTTCTCGATTTTTACATAAGTAATATGCTTGCGTGAACGTGCTATGTCGTCCAATGTCTTAATTATCTGTGCTATCACCATTACCGATTGTGGTCGATTGTATTTTGGTCTCTGGGAGCTCACTTTTTCCACCTTCAAACAACTTCCATTTAAGTATTGAATGTGAACATTTTAAAATGTTTTCTTTTCGAATGAAACTCGTATATAAATTTAGTGTGAGAGTAATGCCTAGAATTTTTTCCATTACAGATGTGTCCCCATAGTTTTTATGCGAAGATTTTTAATTTTATTTTGCTACGCTATTGAGTTATCTTACGGTCTTCCCAATACTTTTATATGTTGTAGACATGTATACTATCTGCTCCTACTTGAGCCGCTTTAGATGTGCTTGCTCCTACTAATCTGATGGCACACCCACTTGGTTAGCCATAGATAATAGGCTTGCGGAACTAGAGTCCCATCTAATGAATATTTTTACAAAAAATCAAAGTTAATTTTTTAGACACTATTAAAAAAAGGTTGCTATTTTCGACTCTCCCAAGAACGTCTAATTCAACGATGGGAAACTCCACCACAGAAGTGTTCAGACTATGTATAAGTAGTTGGAAATGCGACTGAAGGGCGAGGCGGAGGATGGAAGAGAAAGGGAGACAGACAGACATATATAAGCATGGGGAAGGGAGAAAAGGGAGTGACGAGAAGACGGGGGGAAGGGTGGTAGGGTCGGGCCAGGGTTTGGGAATGAATTGTTGATGATGTGGGTTAGAGGAGCGTGAATTTCGTCGTCAATATTTCGCCTCTCGCGCGCGCTTCGCTACGCGAAAGCGAAGGAGACATTGCTCCCGAATGCAAGGCACGTCTCCCGGGGAAGAGGCGGGATGGCTCGCCCGCCTCATGAGGCTTGTGCGAGAGTGTGAGATGGCTAAAAAGAGGATCCCCATGGGACATATATATATGTACGTAAGGGTGTGAGAGAGAAATATGGAGATGGGGCTGAGGATTTGTGATGCAAGGAAATGGTTTAGGGGATGGAAGAAAAATAATTTCGAATGAAGTGAGTGAGTGTGCACGGGAGGTATTTGCTTCCGAGTGAGAAAAGGCGCGGAAAAGGGAAGGGAGGAGGACAAGAGTAGCGGCGACAGTGGGACTCGGCATCGACTGAAGTGGAAGTTTCACGAATGATTACCGGTGGAATTATGACAGCGTAATTACGAGGACACTACGTCATGGAGATCTGGATTTTGCCCGCAGCATTGGAATCAGTGTTTCCTCGGGATCGCAGAAGCCAAATCTGACTATAAAAGTAATTCATTTTGAGGTTTTCGTAAATTAATTATTTCAACGAACACTCCTGCTTCATATTAATTCCATTATGTATTCATTATGTGTTTGATTTGATATCAATGTTCTTAAATATCAAGATTTGCATTATCAAGGGCTTCGGGCAGCGTTTTTACAAAATATTCTGGCTAGAAAGCTTTCTTCACAAATGTCAGTAGTGAGGTACATAAGAGGGGACATTTTTTTTGAAGACAACTTCATTTCCTAGCCCCCTCGAAATAATTATTTCTAATTTTTGGCTTGGTCGTGTTGATTAGTTTATTCATCATATGATTTATTTTTGCGATGCAAAAGCATACAGATATATCAATTAAAATCAACTTTCTTCCTCGGGTCATTTATTTATGTTCAGGTCTTCAAATATCTGCGTTATATATTTTATTCGTCGTTTCCTTTAAAAGAAATTATTCTTTCCTAAAATTATTATCTTCAATTGGGCTGCCATTCTCACCCTACTTTTGCCATTGTCTTGCTTTTAATTCAATGTACGGACATATATTTGAATACATCCCAGTCGTAACCATCCACATCCCTCATTCTATCTAAACATTCTTCATATTTTTATGTCGGTAAAATTATTTCAAAGTTTTAATAATTCCATTTTTGCTGAATCGCTATGTTCAAATTGCCAAAATATGTTGCTTTCCTGAAGATATTCAATGATGATCTACCACTGGCTATTTTCTGGTCATCCTGATTTCCATATAAAAAATTCTTCGGCTAATGTTTTTCAAACGTCTTCTTAACTATATAAATGCGGTTTTCAGAGACTAGCTCATAGTCTTCAGTAACCAAATATTTTAATTGACATTCAAAGAGATTATAGTCAAACTCTGGTTGCACTTAGTTAAACGGTTATTTTATGTTTGGTTTATCTCTTCCATATTAATATTCATAATGAGTGAACATTAATACATTCATTTACTCTTTTTAACGTGGTATAGAATGAACTTAAATGATTGTACCTCACTCGCTATTGTACCTCACTTATTGCTCCCATATTAATATTCACAATGAGTGAACATTAATGCATTCATTTACTCTTTTTAACGTGGTATAGAATGAACTTAAATGATTGTACCTCACTCGCTATTGTACCTCACTTATTGCTCCCATATTAATATTCACAATGAGTGAACATTAATACACTTATTTACTCTTTTTAACGTGGTATAGAATGAACTTAAATGATTGTACCTCACTCGCTATTGCTTCCTTCTCTAATTTTTTTCGATGTATCATAGAGTTTTTTGGTAGTAGCCATTTAGTAGCCGTTTTCAGCCTCGCTTCTTACATGTTATCTTGTGTGTCGTCTATTTGCTTTCATCATTTTTGTTTGCCGTATGTACTTTTACAAACACTTACATGCACCTGAGATCCTCCTTGCACTCCTCTTATTATTCTTTGTAAACCAAAAAGAGAATGAAATCCAATTGACCCTTCCGGTTTGAATTCTTTTGTCATTTAGGTTGGCACTTAGCCACTCCAAAAATATTTCCAGAGGCTCATTCATGAGATCGTTTTCTCAACCATGCTGCGAGTATGCAAAAAAAATTTTTAAATGACCCTTGAGAACGCATCCAATCCTCTCTCTTTCTCCCATTGGCGGATTTATAAATCCGCATCGCACGACATCCGTTTTGGGCCATGTGATAAGTATTCGCACCGAGGGGACGGCCCCAGGAGGGCCCGAGGGGACATCGGTAGATACGCGCGAGGGAGGCGGAGGAGGGAGTTGCCCGGGGTTGGGGAGGGGGCAGGGGAAGAGGCGGAGGGAGGAGATGGAGGAACAACTCGTACAGCACGTTGTACGGCGGAGGAGGGGAGGTGCGTGGGGCGAGGCGGGAAATCCGGATTGAAGGGATGGGAGAAGAGAGCGAGAGAAGGGAGAGGAGAGCGGAACGGAACAGGGTGGATCCCCGGAAATAGTATACGTGAGAGAAGCGAGAGGGGAGGTTCCGTCGGATCGCCGAGTAATTTGGGGGCCTCTAGCTCAGCGGATGGCTCACCGAAGGAAACCGAAGTTGCTTGGGAGATGAAGGGTGAGGAGGAGAGTCCGTAGTATTGAGATCTTGAGCGTTTAAGGCGAAAGGAAGCGAGAAAGGGATGAAGAAGAGAATCCATGGAGAAAGGATATCTGGTGCGGGGAAGGGTAGAGGAGTGAAGATGTGGGGGAGGCAGACGGTTCAAATTCAGAGACGAAATGGTGGATTCTTGGTACAAGAAGAGACTGAATAATTCAAAAGGGCAAGAGAAAAGAGGGAGGAGGGGGGCGTGGTGGACGGGAGAGCGAGAGGGAGATGAATGGCGAAATTTGATGATATTCAGTTATTTGGTCTGGTGCAGAGGGTCTACCCACGGCGATTTTGATTAAGAGGGAAAGGGAGAGTGAAAGCGAGGAGGACATTCGATAAATGATGTCGGAGGAAGAATAAGTGTTTTTAGACCACTTTTTCTCGGTATTCACTATATTTATCTCCTTGCATAAAAGAGCACCGACTCATTTTGCGCAGATTGTGTAAGTCTGATAATTATCAGAGGAGAATGAATGGTTGACTATTTTTTTAATAAATCTATCTAAGAAGTGCCTTCGATGAATCAACAGAAATACATTTTTCTTGCAATCTTAATAATTTGGAATCAATTTACATTTTGATTAATGCCTATTTCTAATTCCTCAAAAAAGTCAGATTCGGCTCGGAAAATGCAAAGAATGACAATTTCGTACTAAATTGTTGTAACAAAATGTGTTTTGCACAGAAATTAGGGTGCCAATTTACGAAGGAACTTGCCAATTTGACTTGAAAAAATAACCAATTTTCAAACAAATTGCTTGAAACTCACTAAAAATCAAACCTAATGGTTCTTCAAAACAGTGCTGTATTTATATTTTATCAAAGAAAAGACTAATAACTGACGGAAGTTCGGATAATCATCTGTACAATCTACTCGTTAAGACGGTTTTGATACCACCTTATGAATGAAGTTGAAAGGGAAAGAAATAAAAATAATATCCTTCGGGTTCTTTAAGAAAACATACATAGGAATTAATCGCACATTTACGAGTAAATAATTTTTATTTTTCACTGATAACTACTGTTCACGCCTAAAAATATTAACCAATACAATTTATTAATACAAACCATTCATAGGTGTATTGTCTCTGCAATATGGTCTAATTTCACAAATGTATGACAGAACGTCGACTGTTTATTATGCATATCCTAAATTAATTCGGAGTTTGAATAGCAAAAATAAATTCATAGGACAGTGATGTAAAATGTAGTTCAACTTATGCAAAGACCAGTGTGCTCTCGTGGTATTTTCAGCCATCACGTTATGGGAAGTTCACTTTCGTGAATATGAATACCTTGCTGCTATCTTACCTTCTCACGGTATCATAATCGCTTCTGAACCACCCTACCTACCATGTCATCTCATTATTTAGGCACCATCTGGACTAATGGCCGAGCTCGTCATAAAGATCCCCTTTTCCTTCGAAGGAATACATACATACGTTTGGGGAGTCCGGTGGACATCCTTTCGGCCATTTTATTGGATGGTCGACCCTTGAACGTGACTTCAGGCGTCCCTTCCACCCCATTATACGCCGAACTGGTAGAACATAATGTACCTCGGGAGAAATTTGGAACCACATGTAGTGAGAAATAAAAAGCCTTGTGGAGGAGGTGTGTTGGAGATTACAAGCACAATAAAGGCTGTTGGGAGGGAGGAAGGAGTTGGACACGGGGAGATAAAGGGAGTTTTGGCGGAAGAGCATGGAGTGAAAAAAAAGAACCTCCTGATAGGACGGAAAGAAGTGGGGGCGGAGTGATAAGACCACGGGTCAATAAGGAAGAATTGGGATGGGATATTGGAGACACTATAAAAGACTGATGAACTGAATGAAAAAAAACTGATGAACGAAGAAATAATGTCAAATAATGAGGAAAAGCAAGCCAAACGAGAAAGGAAAGTGCCAATTCAATTTTGTGGGAAAAATCATTAATCAACAAAACTTATAGTTGTGATCACGACTGAAAACGGTTTTAACAATTAAAATTAAAGTTGGAAATAAGTATAACAGCTCATTTTTATGGAATTTGGAAAAATAACTGGGTTTCTAGAATTTTTCGTAGTATTATGGAGCATTTGAGTATAATTGTACATTTTGGGCCTCCCACTTTGGTAATTGCGAACTGTAGACACTTCACAGAAGCACATGGCAGCAGTACATATCATATCGGTGGCGCTTAGGTATCAGTATTAGGAAACCGAATGAGAAAATCCGGAAATCGGTTATACTATGGGAGAATACTATTTCCTGAAAGTTTTATTTTATTTTAAGGAATATAAAGACTGCGCGGATATAAAATAATTTTTATGTGTTTAGTTACCACCCTGCGTCACTTCTTAAACTATTAAAAATTACGCCCATTCGAATGAAGCCCTTATGCTTTTCTTTTAGTTAAATTTATGTACAATCCATTTAATTGTCAGTGCAAAAATCGATTGCCGAAGGAATTGTTCAGCAAAATTTACATATAAAGAAGTAGATTTTGAATTCTACTCATACAGGAAATTTATATTATGAACAAAACGTATCCCCATTATGAAATAGTTTAAAATCAATGTTTTTGCAGTATCAGACTGATCACTTGATCAGCGAATCAAAATTCACGACCACTTCCTGTATTTAAGACCAAAAAAATGACATTATCTAGATTGCTTGGACTAATTCGTGTTCTTTAAAATATAATTTCTACTGACTACTGTGGTAATCTGAAATTCAGCATTGAATACGTACGTCATCGACGCACAAAATTTAATTTCGTAATTTAAATATTTGGTTAGATTTGTGCTTTACAAACAAGATATTTTTTACAGATGCAAAGAAAACATTAAATTGGTTAACAACGACATATGGAATTTCCTGCAAATCAACATCAATGAACCCTTAGAATAGTTTCACTTTCACTTTTCCTTAATATATTTAAACCATCACCTAAACTATTTTGTCCTGGAAATAAACGACAGATGCACAATGCATATTTCCATATGTTTCAGAGTTGCTGGACTTACGGACGCTGCATATGATATTATGAAATTAAACTGTTGGGTGTAATCATGAGCAAAATCAGCATGGAGAGACCACACTAGCATATTACTCTTGTTACGCTAGGATATTTGTATTAGTACAAATATTTGTACTCAAGGACAACTCCAATGCCTATGCAGGATTCAAATCACTAATTTCGAGGCAACCAACAAGACTGATAATCATCTCATTAATTTGATCTACTGGGTAACTTAGGTGAATGACATATGTTTTTCGACAGACATTGCAATCGAATCCAGAGTAACATCTCTGAGTTAGCGTACAATATTTTCAGAGTCAATGATATCAAATAATTTCTACCAGTTTTTAATAGGATAATTTCATCATTTCCCAGTGGAACGAAAAAACGGATTGGTATTCATTTGTCAATCGATGAGCTTTTCATTCCCTGTCTATTGTAAGGGTGATTGAGTGGAGGTCCTGTATTTCCATCGCTGATATCTTATGATTTTAATGTTGAACCATACTCCTATTATGAACAAAATGATTTCAATGTGAGAGGAACGGTAAAAAATTCAAGTGTCACCAATATGGCTTCTAAATGTATAATCCACATTGGTTTGTTACCGTGCAACCCAGTAGGAGAGTGTGTGGTTGGGATTGATTCATCACCAGGCATACAACACTAACAATAAGTGTTGCATATGAAAATGCTAAACAGGAAATGAATATCGTAAATCAAACGATGGAAATAAAGTTTGCAATGGAAATAATTTTATAAAATAATACAAAAAGGGTAACTATTGTAGAATACTCTTTTACACATGAAAGGCGATCTGGTAATAGGGAGAAAAATATAATAATGGTTAATTAATATGAGGAAGTATCACTGACCTTTCCCGAACTTTCCAAATTGAAACCATAATAGGCTTCCACGAGTTAATAGTTATTTTGAAGTTTCTTTGGTATATTATTTAAGAATTTTTGGATAAATTCTGAAAATTTCCCATAGAAATGGACCCACTAACGATTCATGAACTATTATTATCATAAAAAATAGTCTACTTACTTGATTGTCAAGACCTATCGACCTCAGATAATCCCAAAAATGCAGAACCATCGCATCACATTCTCAAGGAAAACTGAAATTCATGTTGTCACCCACCACTCACTCATTCTATTTATGATTGCATTCCATTCAGTTATTCCTGTCTTCAGAGCTGAATTTGTCACTTTATACTGTGAATAACTTGAAATCATTTGACTCATTTAATCATCATAATAAACGAAGTCATTCATGATTGTTTAAACTACCAAATGCTTAAAAAAAGGAAGAACTGCTTCACAAAAAAACGTAATCATGGAGATAGCCATCACAAACATTTTGAAACCATCTTGGAGAACTTGAATAAATTCGTTGTTATTAAAAACGTTCGTTAAAACGGCTTGTAGGAGAATATAATGAGAATGCAAGGGAAAGGTGTTACTTTGATGAAGGATGAATGACGAAGGAAAGCGAGCGTAATGCCATTAATAGAGAGACATCTACATCTACATAATACCCCGAAAGCCACCGCAAGGGCGTGTGGCGGGAGGTGTTAGGTCACCACCCAAAAGGAAAAAAGAAATACGGCACTTAAAACCAACACACACATGCAAACCCCAATCCACATGAGTGCATAAATTCATAGAAACATCCCATCATTCCACGTGCATGCAAACACACATCTACCACCCTTCACTTCACAAGCATGCAAGTACATACGCTTAACTACAACAAATAATTGTACCCCAGTATGCAGCAAGAAATTTATCAGGAACGTGCAAGCTAGATTTTAGTAAGTAGCTAGGCGAGACTGGTGTAGGAGTCCCTCCAAGAACGCAGGGAGAAGGCGAGACTAAGAATATTAGAAAGGTACAGGGGACTCCATTGACATCGAAGATACAATTAAGTTTCCTCGTCATATCGGCAGACTGAACCGTGCCAATAAGATAAGGTAGAAAATGCGACAATGTCAAAGTGTAAAAATCGTTGGCATTTACTGGGGTCCGAACCCAGATCCCTCGATTTCAGACCGAGTGCTTTAGCCTGTTCAGTTCTGAAATTTTAGCTAAGAAAAATAAGGGAGATACAAATAGAATCAGGCACTCTTTTTTTCTCGTATGATTCGTAATCACTACAAAAACAAATCTAAACAACGAAAAACATTAGGCCGATTGACCTGGTGACAAACCACCCACGTCGAACAAATCTATTTAGTCACTGAGATAAAGAATTAAAGTGTTACTCCGAGCGGCCTATTACTTTCATAAATCGTGGCGTGCTAATGCGCATTCGTAGCTAATCATACTTTACGTACATTTTTACCTATTTCTATGCTAAAATGTTTATCTATAAATCTTAAACACTTGAAATTTAGAATTTTCGACTGGTAATTTAATTCCATACAGCGTAAAACTTCGATGTAGAAACAAAGGTAGTATATTTGGTCGTCACCCGGAGAAAAACGGTCTATTACAGGGATGCACGGCCAATTTCTCGATATTCAGCGTCCATAGCTCCTCTAAATCCCTCATCCTCCCCGGCACACTCATCGGAAATCCTCATATAGCGCTTTTTGAATAAATGGCCCCCTTATAAGGATCATGGAGATATATATATATATATATATTCATATAAATATATATATCGCACACACATATATACAAGTGGTTTTTGAACGACTAACGCGTGACGCGGGCAAGGGCTGGGTCGAGAAAGAAGTGAGAGGAGAGGGGAGTCGAATGAGGGAAAAAGAAAATGGGAGGAAAGGGTGGGATGTATTGGGTCGAATTGGAAGACTGCAGTATTAGGAGAGGCACGAGACGAAAGAAGGGGAAGAAAAAAATAAAGAAATGGGAAGAGGGTGAGGACGCGAGGCCGTGAGACCGGTGGGAGAAAGATATGCTCTTTCTTCTTCTAAAGAGTATTGGAATGGCCTTTCTTCTTCCCATTCTGCGGGCGATATTGTGCATTCTTCGGAAGAAGAAGAATAGAAGTTTTGTGCGCGCCTGGGATGGGGTGTGGAGGTGGGGTAAGGAGAGAGAGAGAGAGTGAATGCGGGGGTTGGTGGGTGGGGGTGGAAGTGCGTATCGTTTAGGGGGATGACTTAGCCGGTGGAACCGCGGAGTGGTGAGGGGAGCGGGTGGGGGGGAAAGGAGGAGAAGGGATAGTGAAAGACTTTTGGGGGTTGAATGGAGGGGGGCGGAGTGCAGGAGGGATTCTTCTTGGAGGGGAGGCTGGAGGGGCCTGAGGAATTCAATGGAAGGGCAAAGTGGCAAAGTCTACGTGGGGGGATTTTGGAGCTCTTTTCTCGGCCCTTCCGTGGAATGGTACATATCGCCGGACGAGAAAGGGAGGGGTGATGGTCGAGGGGGATGGGGGGCGATGAACGGGGTTGATGTCGAGGAGACACTGAAACCTTGGCTGCTGAGCTTCAAATCGCTTAAAATGTTGAGACAAAGCAATAGTGTGTGCGATGCCCAGAGGCCTCGTACGAGGATGTAATGGCCACGTATTCAATATAGCCGGGAAATCACAAGCTGAGGAAGGGGGATGAAACAAAGAAGCTCTTGCCGAAAAGTGCTTGTACAAAGATCGGTATAGTTCGTCCCAAGACGTGTTCATACGTATTCAATCCATAAAGAGTTAAACATATGAGACTTGAACTTAATGACCTATTGAATTCTCGATTTCAGTAAGCACTTCCATCGATATGTAACACTTAAGGAGATCGGGATGGTGCGGTGGCTAAGGTATTGGTTATCCACCCAGAGGGCACGGGATCGTATCCCGGTGGCGGCAGATATTGTTCAGTGGTATCCCAATCCCTACTTGAGGTGCTTTGAGTGAGTACGACGTCCGTCGGGTGGGATGTTAAACTGTGGATCCCTTGGCGCCTCTCGGTAAGAGTAGGCTATTGACGACGCCGGGTTTCTCTCCACCCTTCATCCTTTCCCATTCATCCCTAATGGGGAAAATGAACTCAAGCTGTCGGTCGCCATTCCTAAAACCACTACTCTAACATGGCTCATTTTTCATACTAATCGGTAAAAGTTTAAAGGTATTGAAGTGTACCACGAACTTATCAACACGTCTCGTCCGAATTGAATTTTAAATATTTTTACCAGCATATAAGAGTGGCTGTAAAAACTTTCAGAATATTAATATGGCTTGAATATACGCGTAAAGATGTAATTCTTCACAAACTAACTCCAACTACTAATGTTTTTTTTATATTCATAACGAATTATATGCCCATGTACATGTAGTCCTCGTGCAATTTTTATGACCAAGAAACAAGTGGAACCAATTTTTAACATCTCTGCCACCTATTAAATCGTCTTCAGAGTTGCTCATATTCCTCAGTTTGATAAAAGTAGCAGAAAATCGATCTTTTGCGAATGCTATAGAATTCCTTACTTATTCTTGGAATAAGGAGCATTTCAGGTTAAAGAGAAAAAAATCAAACCCTATTAAATCGTTTTGCTCTGCCTCTGTGAATCTAAAGTGCACCAATTAAGTGTTATGGAAGCATCCCATTGCATCTGCTCTTATGAAAAATCCCTCAATGTTATATATTATAGGGATTGTATAAATGGCTGTAATTAATAAAAAGGAACTGTACATAATTGTAAAGAGGATGTAGCCTTTGCCTTATCGGAATAGGAACTGACACTGTTCTCACAAAGTCTTCCGGCCAGATTCCTTCCTCATAGATGTTACTATGAATCAGTCCATATCCCATATTTTCCTAAAAATTTCAGTAGTTCCGCAGGTATGTTGTCTATCCCCACGGCCTTATTTTGTTTCATCTCCCTTAATACCCTTTCTATCTCATCGTCGAGTATGCCTGGACCTAAGCTAACTTCATCTACGTCATAATCTGTATGTCTAAGCTTGTCGGCCTTAGTTCTTAACCATACAGTTCTTCTATATGAGTACAGTTCTTCTACTCGTATATTGCTTCCATATCTCTTGGATCTTTTCTGATCCTACTATTGTCCTACACGAGTTATCTCTAACTCTATCTAACACAGATACTTCCGGATAGTGTTTTAACCTTCTTGTATAATGCACCAACTTCACCTT
The DNA here is from genome assembly GCA_037158775.1 of Hetaerina titia. Taxonomy (NCBI): domain Eukaryota; kingdom Metazoa; phylum Arthropoda; class Insecta; order Odonata; family Calopterygidae; genus Hetaerina; species Hetaerina titia. Next base: position 88,393,949 of record CM073769.1, on the reverse strand, counting down.
TCCTCTGCAAACTTTCCATATAATCACACTGTATCTTCCACCACGCTTCTTTTGCTTTATTTTTTACCCGTCTGAAATTATTATTTAACTCTTTGTACTTCATTTTGCCTAACTCTGTGTTCCATTTGCTTTTCTCATCTATCTTTCTAATCTTCTCACCCGTTATCCATGGTTTCCCTTTCATTTTTCTGTTAGCGGTTCCTTTAGTGTCTTTTGCGGCTTTCGTTATTCCTTTCTTGATACATTCCCATTTTTCTTCGATAGTACTCAGCTCTTTACCATCATCCATGATTTTCTCTACACTCTGCTGATACTCCTTCCTTGTTAATCCATTTAATGCTTCTACATTCCACTCCCTAACCCGCCGCCCCTGCCTTATCTTTTTGAAACGGACCTTACATTTCATAACAACTAAATTGTGGTCAGAGTTCGCATCCGCTCCCGGGAAAGTGTGCGAATTGATCACACTATTCCTAAATCTGTGTCTAACCAGAGTATAAACTAACTGATACCTTTCTGAGTCACCTGGCATTTTTCATGTATTTACAGGTATACCTGTATATAGCTCTTGTATTTTTTGCTTATAGTAGATAAGACATGGAAAGTATTGGAATGGGAATGGAAGTTTGATTAGAGTTTTTTAAGTATTGTGGTTCTTTTTTGGACATCTACGAGACTCGGACTCGCATGCTTCAGTTTTTCGGTCAGCTAGGGATTTCAGTGAGTTTTTAATGTTTTAAAGGATCAATCAAAAATATAAAGGATGATAATTTATTTGAAACCAATAGAAGGAATAACATCCTTTCGAAATTCATCTGTCCGGATGCGCAATTGTTCCAAAGCCGCTGAAAATGCGTGTGAAAAAATATTTAGAATTAAGTTTTTACATAGTTAAAGTTAAGTGCTTGATTAATTTAGTGATGTTTAGTTGAATGTAAAAATACGAGAACAAATTAAAAGAGTCATGCATGTGGTTTAACAGCTAATGAAGGAAACGAGGGCAATGCAGTTTGGATCTTCGAAAATATCTGCATTGGTTATTGAAGTTGTGAGGGAATGGTTACCCAAGAAATTGCTCCTCTAAGTCTAGATATATATATATATATATATATATATATATATATATATATATATATATATATATATATATATCTATATCTAGCAGGAGGATAGGCGTAGATTGGAGGCTTTTGAAATGTGGGTGTGGAAAAGAATGGAGAAGGTGAAATTGACCGAAAGGAAAACAAATGAGGAAGTACTGCAGATGGTGGGTGAGGAGAGGGATTTGTTGAGAGAAATCCTATGGAGGCAGGAAAAATGGATGAAAAGCGTATTGAGCGGTAGTGGAATGTTGAAGAAGGTAATAGAGGGGAGAATGTTGGGCAAGCGAGGAAATGGTAGGAACAGGATAGGGATGTTGGATGGGATGAAGGGAGGAAAGAAGTACACAGAGATGAAGAGGGACCTGATATAGATTAGTTTGCTGGATTGAGTTTTGTTTGGAGTTACAAAATATTTATTTATTTGTTAGTTGTGTCCATCCAAAAACCTACCTTAACCGGTAGATTACCCAATAATAATATATATCTGCATAAAATCAAATCCAAATAAGGAGTGTAACATCATTCCGTTCGGAATTTTTTATCCTCAAGGAAAGAGAATGATCGCAAAGAGAAGGCTTTCGTGATGCACGTATTTAGGATGATTATGAGGGAAATTTAGAAGAAAAATATCGTTTGGAGCGAGAATCAAATAAATATGTGTTCTAATATATGGAGTTGGAAGAGAGGAATTACTCAGAGGAAATTAAAATACGAACGGAATAAATAGTAAATGAGGTAGATTAATGTATTAAGATTTAGTGGAATGTGAAAATATGTCACAAATTAACGGGGATTGTTTGGTAACGGTGGTAGGGAATAATTAAATCCAAGTCAGATCTGCAGCACATTTCAACAGTCTCAGTAGAGATATTAATGCAGCCATAAATTATTATCGCAATATATTTCATTTAAAAGCATATTTGTTCATAATTATTATAGTGTGTGTGTGTGTGGCGTTTAAGTTAAGAAAGAAAATAAAATATAGGTATTGATTCGGAATTTAAAATCGGAGGAACTATGAACTAAAAGTAATATAAGATTTGGGTTTTCCTTTTACAACTCGTTAAAAATCAGATCTCTTTTATTTATGTCATTCTCCGAAACTGTACGCGTTTATAATGAACGAGAAAAAATATACCTAGGATTCTTTATTCCATCTAACCACTAATCACTCCTAGAACAGCTCAATAGTTATAAAAACGGTAAAAATAGCATGACGTTCCAAACGTTTCCCTTCTTGCACGTCATTGACAATTCAAAATGAATTTGATTTCTTAGGTATAAATCCGAATACTCATTAGGGTAGCTCCTTACTCGATATCTCCAATAACCCCGAAAATGGAAAAAATGAAACCGACAATAAATGGAAAGAATTTTAATTATGAGTAGTCCTGCATCGTAGCGATTTCCAACTCCCAAAAGCGGGAGAATGAAGTTGCCCTAAGATCGACGGAGCATAATCGAAAGAACACGAGGGTCAAAAATGAAAAAAGACATTTTGAACGTGAATATTAATCCGTGAAATAATCTTTGAAAAATCCAGAAAAAACGGAAAATGGCCAACGAAAACACGAAGCGCATGCTAGGGAAAATAAACCCTTCACATCATGTATACCAATTCGTATGAATTACAACATAAATACAGCAGCAAGTAGAAATGCCGATAGGCTGCCGGTTTTTTTTCTAATTTATTTTCCCTGGAATAATAAACGCACTGCGAACCATTCGATACCCACCTTGCACGGGTAGGTCACCAAATAAAATATGTAGTAATAAAACGGTGGTTTTCCACGCGGTCCTAACCGAGTGCATTCATCCACCGTCGTAATTTGGTCCAACCTCCTCCCCCTAGACTCACCCCGAGCGCACGACACTCAAACACTCGCGCAACATCCCACGCCTCCTGAATCCTTCGCTCAAAATGCCTTCGTTTGGGGGACTCCGGTGATTGGGGAGGGGAAGAGAGGGTTGCTGCGGGGGGAGAAGCCCGAGGGCGTGAGGGTGAAAAGTGTGATCCTGAGTGTCGAAGGGATGTGGGTCGCTATTAGCGACCGAACCGGCACGTTTTCTCCTCCTTTATTTCTTCCACCATCTCCATAAAAAAAACCAGTCAATATTCCATCCACAGAAATCTACAAAATCGAATCCTTAGCGCCCTTACCTCGGTTCTCACTTTTAACAATTCCATTTTGTGGGAAGTGTTCTCCTACGTTCCCGCGATTGCACGATGGTTTTGTGGAGGAGAGGAATACTTTGGATCATATACGGGTTGGCTCAAAGAGTATTTTTCTTTATTTACTCCATAATTTTTTCCGTAAAAATACGCATGCCTTGCGGAAATACGTTAAAATGAATTCAGTAGTACTCGTAATCGTGTCAGTAAACATTCTGAAACAAGGGAGTTGTCTCTCTCCCGTCATGTGCCCCAGAATCTTCCTCAATGTATAAGTGACCCTGGTTAGTCTATGATTAAGGAAGTAGAATGATGATAAAGATTTTTTTTTAAATTTTACAATAAATTCTACTTCAGAAACAACAGAATAAAATCATTAATTAACTCACATAAAATGTTCGAGAAAAATCAGTTTTGATAGTATCTACATTTTTATCGCACAGTTAACTCATCATGTATGTCGATTAAATATTCAAACTCTCATCTCTTTCTTATCACATGAATTAGAAATATTTCTTAGTTTATTTTCTTGTCTAATGACAAGAAGTTTATTTTCTGTCTTATGTTACCTCTTTCGGGTAGGGCCCTGGAACATAATTAATTGGCTCACTGTTCACATATATATGAAGAGTAATCATTGTCTTAGGGTCATTCGATAGGGTACTTTAGGAAAACGCAACCTATTGTTGACTGAGGCCTGAGTTTAAAGCCTGATTCTCTCATGGCAATTGGCTATTTAGAATATAAGGCAATGGAGGGTTATTACTACTTTGGCTTAAGAAAAATGTGAAATTACCGTCATTGTCACTTCAATGTAATTATTCTTAATTATTTGTTACTTGATGCCAATGGCGGATGTTAGTAGTTGTGACGGCGTATGGTTGAAAGTTTCGTTCCCAGGAGAAAAAAGTATTAACGGACTTCTACGAGATTGTTATGACATTGGTGATCAGATTAGTACAGCATTAGGCTCATTGATATCCTCCGGTCCCTCTTTGAATTCCAAGATACGGTTGTATATAAAGCTATTGATCGCTGCTTACGTGGCCTTAGACTATTGGCACCTTTTGTCGTGGGTTAACTGATCACGATTTCAAATAACAACAGACTCGTCAACCCATCAAATCACGAAAAAAAAATTTACAGATCAACTATACCAAATAGATAGCGTTACATGTGACAGGGTACTTCGAAACACCTTTCGTTTGCAATAGGATAGCATTGATGCTCTAGATACGACTTTCAATTTCTTTTTTTCTGCACATCAACTCCACAAATTGTGATTCTTTGGGTATATTCCTAAAACAGCTATAAGCTGTCTCTACAGAAATACTTCTGGCACAATAAAATGACAAATGGAAAACGGAGAAACACTTACATCGTACTCTAAAATCCTCCAGAAGGGGGATTTTGCACCAGCCATGGGGTGCATATCAAGAAACTGTTTTATGGGAATTCCCTATATTAATGTTGCATTTCACTAGTGCTTCTTGCTTTTACTCGCGGAATTATTTTAAAATCACTCATTATGCAAGTCTGCATTACGCAACTTTCCTATCAGTAATTAAGACACTTCAGTGGTCGATTGTGAAATAGTTGAAATACGTACTTTTTTAAGGTTCTGATTGAGAAAAATGGCCACTAAAAACGTTATTGCGTGCATTAAGTTGGAAATTTGGAACAATATGAAAACTGAAATCACATTCTTGGAATGTATCTCACTTCATAAATTATTTTATTCTCATCAATTAAATATGCATCACCTTTGCCTCATTCTCTATCATACTGTGCCAGTATATTAATTCATGATTTAATATTAAATTTGTTCGTTAGCAAATGTGTTTTAAAATTATTTGCCATTCTTTGAATATGTATCCAATTTTTTAGTTAATATCTACAGTTATCGAATTTGGTTATCCTGATGTATTTTGTTTAAACGTTCTCAAAAATTAAGGACCCTGACAATGACCACCATTTTAAGGTTGCGCATAGTATCTAATAACCTAAATGGAAAAGGAAAACCACTTTGTATATTATGAGTATATTACTTCGGTATTATTTAATTCCTCTTACTCTTGTGCATAAGGGGTTAACGCAATGGTAATAGTAGTTATAGGACCATATCAGGAACTTCCTAAAAATTCCAATTGCTTTTTTAGTTATTCTTCAACCTTATCACTTCCCAAATGAGTCCACCAGAAGACTTTTAAGACCTCTGAAAGTATACTTATTGCCATCCTTCCCCCCATCAGTGTTCCTTTTTACACAACGACCAGTTATTATGTGAATAAAGGGTTGGAAAAACTTAAATTTAGAGCCGAAGCTGCCGTGAATTACTAGTTGGACCTAATAGTATTACTTTTCCACAAGTTAAAGCATTAATACCGGCCTGTTTCAGTGTATTTCATCATTACTGAATTATAACACTACCTGTTTCTACGTACAACGCTAGCGTTGCGACTCATAGGTTTCGACGCATCGCATATGTGTCGAAACCGGTAGTATTTTGATAAATTTTTTGTATGAAAAAATACCAAGTTTATCTATTTAGTGATCATGAATTTTCACAAAGTACAGCCTAAACTATCGAATTCGTATTGTATCATGTTCATTCACAGAAACCTGGCCGGTATTAATTGCAATTCAGTGGAAAATTGCTGTAAAAATTGCTACTTTCTGTTCATTAATATGATCCAATTCCACCAAATCACGCGTGAAACTCCTAAATCAGACGAGTTTACGAGTAAATTATTCTGCTTAGGGATGCTAAAGGATTCTGCCACAATTCAGCCATGAGAAAAACATTAGTTTTCATTCCGGGAAATTGTCTCCATCATGGACGGTAGTAAAAATGATGCATCATTCCTCAACCTTTTTAACTTCTTTCAAAACTCGTTAGCTATTTTAGAATCTAATAGACGAACGCAGTCGCTATACGTGAACCTCTCTCACGGAATTCAAAATGCATAATCTCTAACTCCGAGGTCGAGTATTCATTTGAAAGAGGAATATAAAATATTCCTGTACCAATGAGAAGGTGAAATTGAGCCTCTTACGGCCTTTTTAGAATGACTACGTGAAAAATATTTTTCAGCCGTAAAGGGTTTTCACATCACTGTATAAGGGAAAGGGAGGGGGCAAAAATGAAACTGAGGTTACTTCATTGACCACTTTGAGCTAACCAGCGTGACTAAGTGTGTATTTGTAGGCTCCCAAATCTGGTGCCAGGCAAACAGGATTAATTTCCTTGCAAACCTTGCTTCCGGGAACTCCGCTGTGAATTTGAGCTTGCAATGTCATTTTGTGTCCTACAATTTTGAACATGTTTTTGATCGATGGCGAGGGATTAATTTTCCGCTTGAATCGCCAAGCCAAGTTTAATGTTTTCCCCTCCTTTCCCTCATACAGTGGTGTAAAAACCCCTTGAGGCTAAAGGAATTTTTTTCGTGCAGTCAATCATTCCTCCACCAAGTTTGCATGAAAGGTAATAGAACTTTTCTAATCAATATAAGCTCTCCATCAAATGAGAGTAACGGACCCGCGGACCTCCTAAAAATTTCTTTAGAATATTCAGCTCAGAGTGTCTCCCAACCAATCCTCCTCAGCCGAATCCTTCCGTTACGCAAATGGACATAAGCGTTTATATCATGGATAGCATGAACTCAATCGTGCATGTTTTTAAAACAGGTCAATGGACGGAGGGAAACATGTGTCCCCTGTGAACAGACTCACCTGCGGCTGACAACCTATTCCTCCATCCGTCGGACTTCGGTTCAACTTGCTCATTCGGCCTTCATAATTATTTTTCGCTGTGAACTCTGACCATACCATTACGATGGCTCTAGCTTGCAACTCCTGAGGGTGAGTCGCGGTTCTCAACGGAAGCCCTCTGCACCCCTCCAAGTCTAACCATTACCACCCCCCTACCTTCCCACATCCCGCCGCTTCCCCTACTCCCACCCTAACCCACCCCCTCCTCTTCAACCTCCAGCAACTCCCCACTGTCATCCTCCTCCACCCACCCTTTTCCTCCCTCCACGTCCTAACCCCCATACACTCACACATCCTACCAATTCAACCCTTCAAAAGAACCCGAAATTCCTGTCGGGCAATTTCGAATTCCTCCCGCCGTTCAATTCGACCTCGTCGTCTCTCGAGACGTCTCCGCTACCTCTCTACCAACTTCTCGCAGTCTCCAACCTTCCTCCCTCTCCCTCTTACCTCCCGAACCCCAAACTCCCACCCTCGCCCCCTCCTCCGTTCTCCAGATCCTCGCCCTCGATCCACCACCCCCCAACTCCCTCCCCCCCGCAGTCAAGTCTATTGCTTCCGAAGTCTTCTTCCTACGTCGTTCCAACACATTTCTTCGTGAAAGCTGGCACGGGGCTGTTGTGTGGGAGATAGTGTCTGTGTGCGTGTGTGTTTTTTTGTATGCGCGCGCGCGATGGGTTGAAATGGGGCAGAGGGTGAGTGGGAGTTTTTTTTTAAACGGGAGTTTAGAGGAATGAAAGGGAGCGGTGATGTGTCGCGTAGCTGTCGGGGAGGGGGGAGGAGGAGATGATGAAATAGGGTGACGAGAGACCGAGGCATTCATTATATACCTTCCTATATAATATCTCTATTCTTTTCTCCTCCCGATTCTCTCACAACGGATCCTCGAACATGTCACTAGTACGGCGTACGAGGGCGGGAGGAAGGCAGAGTATGAGAGAGGGAGAGAGCGAGAGGAGATGGGAAAGGAGCGATATAAAAAAATTACACTCCCGTGTAGTTCGCAAATTCGCCGCGAGAGACCGCGAGGGCACATTCCGACCGTTCCATCCATCGAGAAGCAGCCGTTTTCAGGGAAGTGAGATGAGGGAGAAAGGGTGAGAGAGAGAGACAGACAGAGAAGTTGATGAAGCTCCTTATAGATGGCACCCGTGTCTGTTCGAATGGGTGGATCGGTGGGAGGGAGGGGTAGGGAATAGTGCGCGGGGATGGGGTTGGGTGGGTGGGAAGGGTGAAGAAAGGGATAAATGGCGAGGGGGGTGGCGGGGGGAGGGAGAAAAGGGGAGGTGGATCATTCCTGGCGCGGGTTCAGTTTCAAAAAGAATGGTTCGAAATCATTCGTAGAATACGGCAGGGATAAGGGGGTGAGGGGAGGAGGCTCTTGGGGAGGGAAGGAAATCCTTCGCATCTCACCCAACACATCGTGAGACGGTTCGATGAGTTTCTCCCCCTCCTCCCACCACTTTAAGTCTCCTTCCTCCCAACACCCCCGCCGCCTCCGACCCACACCCCACACCTATATTCCCTCTCACCCCACCCGCCACATCCCACGCCGCTGCGGATCTTCTGCACCGGGGTACTAACACGGAGCCGTTTCTGGGGTCCACCGTCTCCTTCCAGTTGATTCGGGCATCCTCAGCGCCTCGCGAATCACTCACTATATGCCCTTTTCTGCAGAATTTGGCGTCAGGCATCCCATCGTGATTCATTACGGCGAGTGAAATGAAGGGGATAACTGACCCGCGTTCGACTCGCCGAGGAAAAGGACGGTGGTATTTGACTTCGTCAAATTTGTAGGCTGCTCAAACCTTAAACAACTATTTTCGTGCATGCTGCATCACCACTATCTATGATTCATGGGCTACGAGCGGAAAAGTCTCAAAATTACGCGTGATTTAATCATATAGTTTTCGTGCTTATTAAAATTCCAAATGGATTCTAATTTAGATCGGTGGAAATTGTTATATTATTAGACATCAAAAAATAATGAGATCAATAGTGCAGCAGGGAGGTGGAAGAATCACACCTTCCATCCCCTGCCTAATCAAAAGTCTTTTCCAGGCTTATCTATTTTAAAAGTCAGAGTATATTATTATTCTTTAAAAAATGTGTCTTATAACATGTTCCTGAATTATTTGCTATTACCTATGAATAATAGCTGTTCGGAACCGTCCAAAACCTACCTTTATTAGTCAGATTAACTTAGATGATGATTGAATTAAACTGTAGAATTCTGATCAGGTTCTTGGGTGCTTACTCCTTTACCCCTGAAAAGGTTAGATAGCACATGTAAACTTTCCTAGCATTATTTACAGATACACGTACAGTGTTCAACGGTGGACCCTTTGGCGCTTATCGTCAAGAGTAAACAATACTGACTCAGTTTTTCTCTCCACCCTTCCTTTTCTCATTCCCTGAACGTCATACCCTTACCCAATTACCCAACCTCCTCTCTCTAATACCACCCCTAAGCTAAGTCTCTTAGCTGTCGATCACCTCACTTGGTAGTACCCCTTGCAGCTCATATTTATAAAATCCACTGTTAAAAAGGTTTTAGAACCAATCCTAATTCATTAATGATTCACTTAATCGACCAAATGGACGATGCGTAGACTTAATGGCATTTGTACTTGGACGTTGCTTCAGCGTAGATGAATTGACCAGGGTGGAGGGTGAAGTTGACCATAATTAGGATGTCATCGAGGGGAGAAAAATTAATTAACCTTAGAAAAAAATGACTTTATGAAAAATGCATCCAGTACACGCGTAGTGGATAAACAAGAAATCTCCTCCGCTTTCCTGGCGCTCATACTGTCTAGTTCCTTCACTGGAATCTCGATAAGTCACACTGTTTATAGTAAGGTTACCCAAAGACCGAGCCACATGAGTGTAAACTCTCATATTCCAAGCCCACAATGTGGACTGAATCCTCCGAAAAATGCATTGTTCCCTAAAAAAAATCATTCATCTTCTCTTATTAATTATTCCGTATTTTAATGGTTGAAATTTCCCGAACTAATTTGAATAAATATTGACGAAACCACCTTAGTTGCATATTTTAAGAAGGTAACCAATCATATATTCGATATTCGTTTAGTAAGTGATTATTTCATCACCGCAGTTGAGTTAACTAATACCCAAAATCTTCATGAAACTGCGGACTTTTAAAATCATTTACTGATACTCTAGCTACATTTGAGCGTTTTTATCAAGATTAATGTTTCAAGTTAATTATATTGCATTGAAGGTTTTTAATGGATCTTGTAGTTACCCCCGTAAATGGTTTCAGTGATCAGAAAGATCTGAATCCAGATCAAAACAATTTTATAAATACTATCGTTTAATCCATGTTAATGGAGAACATCAACTAAATAATTTGTGCGTGTTTTCACCAAAAGAAACTTAAGTTGAATAAATCACATTTAACAAACCGAACGGTAATAGGGTTAACCTTGTGAAATTTATCCATGATGGAAAGGAGACAAACTATGCAAATTTCACTTGAATAGAGATTTATTCACGACCCGGGTTTCAAACACTTAAACCCGGGTTTGAAACCCGGGTCGTGAATAAATCTCTATTCAAGTGAAATTTGCATAGTTTGTCTCCTTTCCATCAAATCACATTTATTCACGTTTATTCTTTAATTACCTCATAGGCGCCATTGAAACTCATGCCCTGTTCGTCACGTCTCATTATGAACACGAAACACAGCCAAGGATGATGCAATAAAGTGAAGTTCAACGCTACATAATAAATTCATTCTAATATAATTCACATTTTTGAGTTGTTTCTCGACCATCTTAGAAAATTATACCAAAGTATAGATGCATAATTTTCAATTTCAGGTAAACATTTTCCACGTGAACGTTTGTTTTGATGCAAAGCGTTATTATAAAGTAGAACATGCACTACATTGAAATGGTTTTCGCTCGGACATGAATGTCTCGAGACACGATTTTTTTTGTTCCGGGAGAGAGCAATCATTATCGCAATTTCTAAAGACGCTGATGGAGCACTTGACTCCCTCGGCACTACCTTGAACTTTGAAATCCTTAAAAGCCTCTGAAATTTATTGCCATTTTCCAAAAAAAAGATATCCTTGATAGATGCCTAAATCGCTCTGTAGTTAATTTTTTTTACCTGAATTAACCGAACAATTTTAATAAATATTCTTTTTCTCAATGCGAATGAAGGGCATTTTGATCAGCAGGAACTTAGCTTAGGATGAAATGATGGCATTAACTTTGCCTCACCTTGACGAATGTGTATGTGTGCAATTCAAGCGTAATTTGAAACTTAAAAGGAATATAACTCCGTTAATTCACCCAATATGCTCGTAATCTTTGCTTCCAGAGAGTTAATAGTTGAAGATAAAACGCATTAACCATGGATAATCAGTTGACTGACACCAAAATTCTGAGAGAGAGAAAAGGTATCTGAAACACAAAATTATTTCACCACACCGCAATGAAGTGAAGGTATATAAGGTGCGTTGTAGATTGCATGTTTACAACACTCGACGTTATTATTTCCCATGATTGTTTTCATTATTTGTAATTTTTCCGAAGTACACCATAGATACCCGCTGTTGTAGTTCCTTATTCCTTCAATTGCTCTTCTGAGCATTATCCTGCATCACATTTATGTGTATTCCATTCAATAGTCGCCAGTTAAAATATTGGTCAGCGTCGTTGAAGGTAAATTTGGTCACACTTGAAAACAAAAAAGGGCCGAGACCGTAAACTTGACGGTCAAGTATTGCACTTGTTTTTAATTGTATTGAAACTAAATGGAAAAAGTTTCGGAACAGCGCTTGCGGATTCAAGTTTTGCATTGCACTAACTTCCGTTTGAGAATAATCCCGGGTCCGAATAAGTATAAAATCCTCCTCTCTGCAATAAAGGTGCATATTACCTAATGCATTCAGGTTTCACAGAAACAAATGAATACTTGTGTACGCTGAAACTCACTAGCAAAATCAATAAGTCATACGAAAATTATAAACTAAAATCACTTTAATTAGAATAAATAAACCATTCCTCTATTCGGTTTATTCGTTTTATTTTATTAAATGAATGAAGCCTAACTTTGTGATTTCCACTGGACTTTCTATTTTTCACGACGACCTGTCACCTGGTGATGTTGCACTCTAACGAATAAATCGTTGAAAAATAAAAACTCCAGTGGAAATTGCTAAGTTAGACTTCGTTCATTTTCCGTTCGCCTGAGACATTATCTTTTTCATTCGTTACTACTGCCTGAAATTTCCCCATAATTGTTTCAAAGCAAACTTAAAACGGTTGCATATTTTCTTGCTGCTAAAAATAAGTAATAGTTGGTGCAGGCAAAGTTTGTTGGAACTCAGTTTACTGACATTTTCCACTCTTTGTTCAACAATTTCCTTTCAGAATCATTAAAACATAACTTGCGTAACTTATTAAAACGGTTCCGAATGATTAATACTTTTAGAATAGTTCAAGCTACGTTTACTCTTCCCAATGGTGAATGTGTGATCGTTGATTTAGCAATGAAACGAGCTCTTTTCATTACTATTTTAGTCGTCATTTAATTATTTTGAAAATGTTATGTTAATTACTGTATAATTCTCGTGCATAGGAAACATTTTTGGTTTTTTCGTCCATTTGAACTTTCTTGAATGAACCCCCCCCCCTTAAGTTCTTGACAACGTTTTTCAAAAAAATAGGTGATATTTCGATTGAAAACGCTCACATATTTGAATCGGTGGTAAATCCTTGAAACGAGGGATTCTCCTCCTGGTCTTTCAAAATTATCAGCGCCTTTTCTACACCCAACGCCCGAAACAAAAAGACCGGAAATAATTTATGATTATTAATTCAGTCGGATACAAACACGTTCGTCCGCATTTAAAAAAGAATGGCCGGAGGGGACTTCGAAGGAAGCTTCGCCGCAATTTGGCATAGGTAGAAAAAGAAGACGCAATAAATAACATCCGTCATTACGCAAACACACCGCGGATCCCCACCCCGTAATTACGCTTTATTGATTTCTGTGCACTCGCCGCTTTTTTCGCGGGGAAACAAAAAGAGCCGGGACAAAAAATAAATATATGTATAGGGGAACCGATCAGCGTCCTCATTTGGTATTCGCCGATGCTCCCAATGGGACCCCTCCCCGTGCCCCCCCACCCATCCCACATCCATCTCTCCACCCCCCCCCCCACAACCACCCCACCGATTTTTTTCATTCGCTACCTCTCTCTCTCCAAATTACTCCTACGTGACTAAATTCCTTCTGTCTCCTTCCCCGGTCCACAGCTCTTCTCCTCTCTCCTAAGACCTCAATAATTGAGCTTCCCCATTTGCTCATTAATTACGCACCGCATATCTCATCTTTCGTTCCGCAGACAAAGCGATGGGGTGGATTATTCGCGGGAGCGACCGAGAAAAAACCAAAACAAAAAAAATCGAAGAAATACACATCCGAACGACCCATCACTTCCCTCGCTTTCTTCTTTGGAGTGGGGCGGTGGGACTGGCAGGGGGACGGAGGGAGTGTTCATATGGGGGTCCTTCCTTCCTCTGTCCCGCAGAGGTGTGGCGGGTGTGGCGCTTGAACCTGCCCCCCTGAGGGATTCCTCCGTCCGTCCGACCGACCGACCACATGACGTGAAGGTAACAACGCACCCGCACGCATGCATTAATAACCGCCAATTACGTGGGAAAGGCCGCCGCCGGCGATGGTCGCTTAGGCTCTGGTCCGATAGAGCCCGTCGGCTACTTGATTTACAGTTTTCGCGCGAGTTAAAATTTGGGAGTCGAGACGAAAGTTCGGCACGGGGAGGTTATGATTGATGGCATTCGGAGTACAAATATAGATGGAAATGTTGTTGGTGGGGATGGGATGGAAGCGAGAGAGGATTGGTCGAAACGGTCAAAACTCGAGGAGGGGGAGGGAGGGAGGAGAAATTGACGGTCCGGCGGTTGAATTGTCCGTCTTCCCCGAAATTCCCGCCTCTGCGCCGCGATTCTCCGAAGAGGCGTATGTTTGCCCGTCGCGTGTTTTACGTGAGGTGGGACGCGGTCGTTCCTTGACGTGACCGCCTGGGATGAACAAGATCCCTTCCTCGCACGGCTTGGTTGAGCGTTTGAGCAGAAAGAATTCAATGGTTCACATCAAACGGTGAAACCTATCCGCCGAGATATCTCTGTATACAAAAAGGTCTATAGTTGGGGCATTATATTTTTTATTCACATAAGCTCCTGTTTTAAAAAGGGTTGGAGTAAAGGTGGAGAAATAGGAGTGGAGACTGCAGTTTAGAATTTTCTAATTCAGAGGTAAATAAAGAATTTTCACAATTTCCCATGATATCTTATGCATCGTCGTAGAACAGTTGTTGATACACATTGAAAGATTTAACTCTTGTGGAGAAAAATTTGGCCAATATGTTCAATATTAAAGTAATTAGGCTCAGTACAGTCGTGTGAATAGTCCTATGTTCTTCATTGAGGGAAAAAAATATTTTGGAGATCAGTACGAGTATCACGCTGAAAGCAGATACCGGAGTAGGTATTTACTTCAAAGCAGGGCCCAAGGAGTTTCGGAATTACAAATTTGCATCTTATGTGAATCAAAATTTTAAGATAGCATCGAAATACCTAAAGTGTCAGTTTTGAAAAATCTTTGGTTGCAACTACAAAGTTGTTTTTTAATTATTGACTCAATATCTTCTAACTTTTATCATAACAAAAAGTATGAGTATGTATTCATCCTCTTAAATAGCTAATGACCATCCTTTCGTTAGGATATTTCAGCAAATGGAGAAGTTTTCTCAAATTCCTATTTCAAATATTATTTGTGTTCTCAATCAACAATCTTCTTGAACTTCGAGTATACTTGTATAAAATATAAACATGAAAAACTAATTACTGCATGTATTACAGAAAATAGGAATGGATTGGAGGGACAGGAGACTGATCCGCAGCCTTTACATGTCTCAGAATGCTCAGGTGCGAGTGGGGAACGGAGAGTCCGGGTGGGCAGTGTTAGGAAGAGGTGTAAGGCAGGGTTTTCCATTATCACCGGTGCTGTTCAACGTTTATGTGGAGGAAATGATTAAAGAGGCATGGGAAGAACTGGAGGTAGGAATGAAAGTCGGAGGCGAATTCGTAAAATCGGTAAGGTTTGCTGATGATCAAGCATTAGTTGCTCAGTCAGCCAAGGGGTTGCAAGCATTGTTGAGTGAATTGGAGGTTCAGTGCGATAAATATGGGATGAGAATCAATATTAGTAAAACAAAGGTTATGCGATTTTCCAGAAAGAAAAAGGCTAAGCTAAACATTAAAATAGGAGGGGAAAAAATAGAGCAGGTAGAACAGGAAGTGTTTTGGACCAACACGGTCAAAGTAGTAGGGACGTAAGGAGAAGAATTGCGCCAGGCAAGGAGGCTTTCTCAAGAAGAGAGTTGATGACGGGGACGTTGAGTAGGGATGTTAAGACAAGACTCGTAAAAACTCTGATATGGAGCGTAGCTATGTACGGCGCGGAAACGTGGTCGCTGAAGCAGGAGGATAGACGTCGATTGGAGGCTTTTGAAATGTGGATGTGGAGAAGAATAGAGAAGGTGAAATGGACCGAAAGGAAAACAAATGAGGAAGTATTGGAGATGGTGGGTGAGGAGAGGGGTTTGTTGAGAGAAATCCTATGGAGGCAGGAAAAATGGATGAAAGGCGTATTGAGCGGCAGTGAGATGTTGAAGAAGGTAATATAGGGGAAAATGTTAGGCAAACGAGGAAAGGGCAGGAACAGGACAGGGATGTTGGACGGGATGAAGGGAGGAAATAAGTACACAGCGATGAAGAGAGACCTGATGTAAAGTAGGTTCCTGGATTGGGTTTTGTTTGTAGTTACAAAATAATTATTTGATAGTTGTGCCCATCCAATAACCTACCTTAACCGATAGATTACCTAACATATATTAATAAACATGGTCATAAATATAGCCTGATGAAAGTCATATATAAATAATTTCAAATATTTCTTTAAACGGCACTTATTTTATGAATATTTTTCCATTATTTTATTTATGTATTTCTTTTGATATTTAGGCTAGACATATATTTTATTTTAGCTGCTCACATGGACAAGCACACTAAGAAAGAAACAAATCAAATTCTTACTGAAATGTAGCATCGTCCTCATATGTTTATGTCCATTCACGTGAGAAGCCTTTGGGAATGAAGTGTGAATGTTGCATTTTTCGTATTCATCCTCTTAAAGAGGCAAACACTTAAAATTTCAATAATTGTCAATGAAGTCTCTCCAAAGTTATCATATTAGTATCTAAACTCAAGTACCATAAGACGCTCATCTTCATCGGAATGAACTGACAAAGCACCCCGATGCTTGTGTGTTTGAGCCTTCAGAAAAATATAAGATGGTCTCGAGTAGAGGCAGAAATAATATCAAACCGTGAGCGACATTAGAAGGAAAAGATGAGAGTTACCAGTATTCCATTTTTCTTCATCAACAGCGGAAGGAACGATACTGCATCCTGCAGATTGCCATGATTGTGGATGAAAGGGTTAAGCGCGAAGCCTTTTGCTGGATGAGTTTAAGTGTAGCATACACCTCTCGGTACGAACATTCACGTCTCTCCCAATGTCCTCTTCCCTAGATCGATGGGTGACAATTCCCCAAATCACCGCACGAATCCAAGCCTGGAAAAAAATCGAGTGGATCCCCTACAGAGCAGGGGCACAAAGATGAGGAGTTGGTGGAAATGATGAGTAGGGGAGAAGGAAGAACCTAGTGAAAAAAAAGACTTAACAAGTGAACGTTGTGGAAGCTCGAAATGCGATCCTGCTGCCTTATCCATCCCGTGGGGTGTTAGAGGGAGGGAAACACACACACGTACACGAATGAATAATCGCCTACCGTCCGGAAGAAGAGACCCAAAAAACATATGTATATATCAATATATATATTCATTCACAAGGAAATAGATATATAAGAAAAAGGAATAGGAACATATAAAAAGGACGAACATAGAAGGGGTGAGGAAGGCGGTATCTGGCAAATCACAAGCGTAAAAATATTTCCTTGACCGGGATTAACACCGGATCTTTCCACTTGCCGGGCGGATGCTCTAACCGCTTGAGCTATCGAGGAAATTTAATGTTACACCGAGATTTGCTAGTCTTATAGCAACCAAGTGCCCCAATTCTTTGGCCAAGAGATGGCCTCAGGAAGCTTATTCACCCACCAAAGAAGAAATACACGATACACAAGAGGAAGGACAGTAGGTAAGCAATCATACAATATAATAAAGGCGCGCATAGCCAGAAGAAAAGACGAGCCAAATTGGCCAAATATACAAAACGCACTGTTCCTATCCTTATATTTATATATATATATATATATATATACACATATATATATATATGCAGGGGAAAATATATAAGGGTTAGAAACACCCATGAAGGACAAACGCACGGGTAGCGGAGAGCGTGATGTATGCGTGTACGTGTATGTATGTATGTCATGAAAATATATATGCACATATGTATCTATACATAACTATCCTCCGCGACTCCCCGCTCACCCACGGTCCCAACTTTTAAGAGCACAGATCCACTCCTGACAAGCCTAAAAGAGGTTCGAGTTTGAAATAAATTGAAATAAAGCTTCCGTTTAGGAGAGAACACACTTCCAATGGGAAAGTCTCGTGTCCCTCAATAACTTCCGCAATCTCTTCCTTTCCTTCTCTCCCCTTCCCCCATTGGGTACCCAACCCCCCTACTGACTTCTCTCTCGCTCTCGTGCGAGGACCCCCCTTATCTCGGCGAGGGTCACACGGAAAATCCTTTCCCCTCCCCACCCCCACACTAGCCCTCCACGCCTCTCCCTATCCGCACACTCCCTTCTCCCGACCCTTAATCCTTTACCCTCAATTTGACGCGCTCCCCACAAGTGTTCCCGAAGGATTTCTCCCCCACCTCTACTGACACTCGCGGAAAATAATAATAAATGAATGTGAACCACTTCATTCCCTTCCGACGATCGACGAACCTGAGCGCCCTCAAACAGGCGACTTGAGAAACGCATCCGTCTCCCGCTTGTATATTTTTTTCATTTTTTTTTCGTTCCGTGAGACCTTCCTTTATCCCCAACCCCGTTTTCCGCTCGTCATTTTCCGTCACTAGAGCAATTAAAGAGATTTTAATCATCCAGCCTTCTCCTAACTTCTTCCCTCCCAACCCACCTTCGTCCCCCTCCTGCCAACGTTTTCATGCCTCCCCTAATATCGAAAGCCGAATCATACGCATTGCCTGATTTTGATGGCTCTCTTGAGTGATCTTTCGGAAATACGAGAGCATTTTTTTCGGAACTAAAGCGTAGATACTCCTGTCAAAATTCCATGGGACAAATAGCACATATACCCATCTGCAAAAAAATTGTGTAAGTAGCCCATCGCTGGTTTAATCGCATTGCCTCTGGGTATGTAATAAATAAATTGTTACACAAGCTTAAATGCTATGTAATCAATGAAAAAATAATAAATTGTATTCGACACTCCTCAAATCGAAAACAACAAACAGTAGTCATTGATGGGTTGAGCTCAATGGATATAGATGTCAATTCGGGTGTCCCCCAGGGAAGTGTTATAGGGCCGCTTCTATCCTTAGTATACATTATGACTTAAGCTCACACATTAGTTGTAATCTCAGATTGTTTGCTGACAACTCGGTAAAATATAGGGAAAAAAGGGTCTCATTAGATTGCAAGCTACTTATAGAGACTTGGACACAATATCGGATTGGTGCAAGGAATGGCGGTTAATGATTAGTATAGGCAAATGCGCAGTTTTGAAATTTTAGAACAAAGGAAGTGGCGAACATCATATAAATTATGAAATAGAGGGTTCAGTGATAACTACAGCCGATCAAGTTAAATACTTGGGGGTAGTTCTAACACCACGCCTTTAATGGGAGGCACATACCAGGACAATATGCGGATCCACTTTACAGAAACTCGGCTTCATTAAACGGGTAGAAGAGAAATGTAATGAGAAAGTTAAGGAGAGGTGTATTTTGCGCTGGATAGACCTCATTTGGAATATGCCGCAAGTATTTGGAGTCCTTGGGACAAAATTTGGCCAAAAGTGTCAGATAAAGTCCAGAGAAAGTTTGCCAAATTCGTTAAAAATTGTTATAAAACGAGTGTGACATGCCTTTTAAAGAAATATGGCTGGGAGATGTGAAGAAAACAAGCAAGACTGGGACTTTTTGAAAGGTTCAGTACAAACGAATTTAGCACTGAAATTAAAGGAATTATTATGCTCCCACACTAATTAGGTAGATCAGATCATCAAGATAAGATAAGGGAGATAGATTTCAGTACAGATAGATACAACTACTCATTCTCTCCCCGGATAATCAAGAATCATAAAAGTGAGAAACCAAAGTCACTATATTCATTTACAAGTCAGGACAAGATTAAAGGTGGTGTGTTAGTTGATAGAATATGTATCTGCATTTGTTTGAGTTGCAAAGTTTTCTGCATGTGTATGAGTATATACGATTTTTTATGTAGATCGCCATGAATTTGTAGGTTTCATTCTTATTTACGGGTGGTGTCCTAACATCCCCCTCCACACGACCTTGCGGAGTACTATGTAGATGAAGATGTAGATGAATTTGGGCCGTTCTACAAAATATGATAACTTAAGATGAGTCAGAGGCCTAGGACTGTGACTATAAAACAAAAGGGCCAATCTTCCCAACAGTCGGTGGTCGAGACAACGGACAGTACGACGAGATAGCTGATGACCAGTCTTAAAAAGGGCTTTGCCGATTGTTTTGCAAAGTGAAAAGACGCTGGGATAAGTTTCTGTGGCCCCAAGGGGAGTAATTCGAAGGGGACTAGGGTCTCATTGCTATATATAGGCGATTTTTCTCAAAATATTTCATGCCTGAGTAGTTTCCGGACTTATCTTGTATGTATTGGCAAAGATATTTCTCTGACAGAATTGTTAATTTGGTAGCGAACGTCAGTATAAGTACCAATTCTCGTGAAACGTAAATTCCATGACAACGGCAGACCACAAGACCACAATTTGTCGTTGGCCATCAAATTATACGATCAACGGGAATATGCATACATTGATTCATTGCTGGTTCAAATTTAGCTCCAAGATTTTGATTAAATTGGTTTACAATTAAATGATCATCCATAACTAATCTGTGAAATAATCAAACGAGGAAATTTTGAAAGACATTTTACTGTAGATATTCGTCGCAGTTAATTCATATGAACCGTTTTACAATTCAGAAAATTTAATATTCAAATGCAACTTTTTGTAAGGTACGAATATAAATGTTGGGTATTTACACAGGTGGAACACTTTTCCTGAATCAACGTGGTCATTGAAATATAAAATATAATTTGGCATTTTAATTTTACTAATAATTTCCTTTGAGTGCGTCAGGATTCACTCACAGAAAAGTTTTCTTATTTTTAAGGGTATTTTTCTATTTTTCCAAGGAATAATAATATCCATGTACGTTGAGTTTTACTTCATTATGATATCTTCAATATTCGAGATTATCGTATTTTTTTAAGAGTTCTTTAAATCTATGAATTGGTGTATGATGTAATTGTTTAAGGAATATTTTTAATGTCTATATATTTGTATGGAAAGATATTTATTATCAGCACTGATATTTGGAAACTATTGAAAAGTGCTACATTGAAGTGTACATATATATGATTAGCACAATCCCATGAATACTTAGCGTAGTGAAAAATGTACTCAAAATCTAGTTTTTGTTATGACTCTGTTCAATTATATTTTCTCCAAGCTTATATGAATGCCTAGCGATTATTTAAAATAGAAAACTGAATACCTGAGCAAAAAAAGGACAAGTTCGCTGGTTTTCAGTCGACGCATGAAATGCGGCCTCGCGGAAATATAAAATGCCTTCCCGAAAAAAAAATATCAAGCGTTATTCCTTATTAAATTAATCCCTCCTACCACTAGTGGCCAGACACGCAACGATGGGTCATTGGTGGAAAAACCGGAATCCAGCATTGAAAAGAGGAAAATAAATAATAATTCATATCAACTGGTTGGATTCGATGACGACATGTTCCTTAAAAAAATAAAGGATCAAATCAGAACAGGAGGGATGAAAAAAATAACGAGCCGCTTCGTTAAAATGAGGAGGGGAGGCTAGACAATGGTCGAAAGGAAATCGCGAGAATAAAAATGAATACCAGAAAATGAACGATTACAACGTACGCTGATTTAAAAACCTCGATTAATCAAGATGTGGGTAGTCAAAACGGGGAAGGAATATCGAAGTGGGAGAAGGGAAAGGGGTTGTTAAATGGGAACGGGGAGAGGACGGGTGGACAAGGGTGAGTTTGAAAACCTCACAGCTGTGTTGGGGTGTGAGGACTGAAGAAAATGAGCACTTGTGGACAACGTTTGTAGCTTGATCGAGCATAAGGTTAAGCAACGAAACATGAGGAGATTTCATCGGCGTCATGTGTTTTAATGAACCGCCGCAAACATGATTATGAGGATAAACCACTGCTAAAGGGATGATATCATGCGCAAGTTTGATCAAATTCATTTCTGCAAAAAGAACTGATCTCATGTAAATATTTCCTAACAGTTCAAAATTGTGCGAATAGTTTGGACATTTTTCATCAGAGGCGACAGCAGGAAAGTTACCATTTCACCGATTGTGCATTTAGAGTAATTATCATTTCAGGTCCCTTGTTCTTTTCAATAAAATCATCTCTATCAGACCTTGTGGGGTCGTGGTCCCTACCCAGTGGGTAGAGCGCTGGGCTACTGAACGAAGTGCCCGGATTTGATTTTGGGCGATGCCTCTGGGCACTCTTAGTTTGGCGATGACTCTGGCACTTTAAGCTGTATGATTTTTCGGGGTCCAGGTGTTTATGGGAAATCATAGTCGGTACAGGGAGAGGAACCGGCCCCGCTACCCTGACGTGTGAATTCCACACGCCGTTGGGCTTCGTACTAAGTGAGCTCTACTCTCATCAAACAAACCTTTGGGTTGGTAACTGTGGTGGTTTAGACCGTGTAACTAATTATCTTAAAAATAATTCATCTTTAAATTAAGACAAGACTCGTAAAAACTCTGATATGGAGCGTACGGCGAGGAAACGTCGCTGGAGGTCGCTGAAGGAGGATAGATGTAGGTTGGAGGCTTTTGAAATGTGGGTGTGGAGAAGAATGGAGAAGGTGAAATGGACCGAAAGGAAAACAAATGAGGAAGTAGTAGGGATTGTGGTTGAGGCTAGGGGTTTGTTGGGAGGTATCGGGGTAGGGGAGATTGGACGGGATGAAGGGAGGAAAGAGGTACACAGAGATGAAGAGGGACCTGGTGTAGATTAGGTTGCTGGATTGGGTTTTGTTTGGAGTTACAAAATGTTTATTTGATAGTTGTGTCCATCCAAAAACCTACCTTAACCGGTAGATTACTTAAAAAATATATATAATTTATCCTCAGTAAGTTTTTTTTTATTTCTTCCAATGAATTCTTTGACATAAGCTTTCATAAAAAATTTCTGCTCGATAGTTTTTGCTTTCTTCCTCATTCCTCCTCTTCATCCGCCAACATTTCTCATTATGTTTCTGTTCTCACAGTGTTGTTTTTAGTCTTTCGTCAGGTAATGAATGTGTGTAAACTTGTCTGTAAGTGATTTCAGTTCATTCTACCGGATAAGTGGTATTCAATGCGATTTAAGAACCCTCATATGTGGGAAAATCTAATTATTCCGTTCGTGGCTATCCAAAAATATTAGTCACATAATCCGGCTGCTGATTTGGTAGTAAATATTTTTCCTAAAAAATGGATATGTTTTAATTGTACTTTATCCGTGAAAGTCATAGCTTTAATGAAAAAATCTGATTAACAGCAACAGACTTCTAGCTATAGAAAAAATCAATCAGTTTTTTCGTAATGCAGAACATTATGCAAAATATTTTTGTTCATGATATCAGACAAAGTTTTATAAATCTGTCTGATTTTTGCTTCTGCTTACCCGAAAACCCTTTCTCCTAAAAAATTATAAAAATGTCAGAGCTGGTCATGAAAAAATACTTCAATATCCCGTTTACTGCAATCAATGTCTCCTAGCCACACCTCAAGGGTGTATTTTTGTCTTTCTGTAAATTGTCCAAAACAACTCCAAAACCAAATACGGGACACTTGTTTACAATTTTTGTTCCCATTATTTGTAATTGTTTGATACAAGTGAGTAAAGACTCCCTGTTAAAAGTAATTAAAAAGGAGCATCATAATATATGCTGCTCTCTGTTGATTGAAATGAGGGTTTTCGATATTATAAGTTCTATTATAAGTCAGTGAGATTTTAGTGAAAATCACGATGAGGGTAAAAATGAAAATCACGAAGGACGAAACGATTTGTTTTTATTCAGCTTGGGCAAGAAAAAATCATGTCGGCACCTTGGCAGAGCAAACTAAAATCCGCAAGAGAACATTTTACATTTGCCCTTCTTGCCAATACTCGATAAAAAATAATAATATATTACTTTAAAAATTACTAATTGCTAGAGTATATGTGTGAGGTGCTCTAAATTGTCGTCGTCCCGTAAACGTGTCTTCGAAATACGAATTTCAGTTTAATCAGAACTTACGGTTACTCTGCGGACTCTCCATGTCGATTTTTGGGACTGAAGTATCCACGTGGAATCGCGAAGAAATGAAATAGGCACACATGAAAAAACTAATTAGGAAAAACAAATTTTATTCCAAAAAGTCTGCCCTTGGAGTCAAACCGTGTTGCTATGTGCCAGTACTCTTTTATCCATCGAAAAAAAATTCCCCTGTGGATAGTTATGTGTAAATTTATATTTTTTCAATGTCTACGTGTAGTTTTTATTACAAACACCCTCGGATTGAGAGGGTGTTTGAAAGGGCAGGAAGGAAAAAGGGTCGTGCGAAGACGAAGATGCTAGTTGGTGGGGAGGGGACGGACTGGTGGAGGGTGGATGTAGAACGGGGGGAGGGTGATGGGATTCGAACGGGGTGGAATTGGCAACTCCGTCGTTAAATAAATAAGATTCACCGCGCGGATGAATGCACGAGGGAGGCGTTCGATGGATAGAATAATCGCGGCCGGTTTGAAAATAAATCCCATCCGTATAAACTACACACGTGGATCCGGTAATTTGATGTAGATATATGGAATGAAGCCGCATCAGTTTTTAATGGAAATTCTTAAGTCCTATCGTTGTTCCAAGAAACTACGGGAGATGCCGCAGCAGTAACTTTTAACGGAGTCATCCACTAATATGCATTTTAATGCAACAATTTCAAAATGTAAAAATTATTCGCCTAGGCCGGGATTTAAACCCGGATCCCTCGTTTTTACTCTCTGAAATTGTTGCATTAAAATGCATATTAGTGGATGACTCCGTCAAAAAGTTACTGTTGCGGCATCTCCCGCAGTTTCTTGAAATTTGTCTAAGGTATAAACGGCCTAAGTGCTTCAAGTTGGCTTTAACCTCGTGGACTGTGGCGCGTCGCGCACGACTACGAATGCCTGTGACATTGTATGTAAGGTATTTCGTCACAACAACCTGTTCCTTTAAAAGTCCCCATAATTTCCGAGTTTAAGAGGATGCCTCGACAGCTTAACTGGCTAAAGCACTCGGCCGGATATTGAAGGATCCGGGTTCGAAACCCGGTCAAGGCGAATGATATTTACACTCTGAAATTGTTGAATCCTACCGTAGTATTACTCTTTCGGCTATTCCAATTGCTATTAGTACAAGCAATCAATCTCTAGGGAGTTAGACTACTAGAAAAAAAGTCAAGTAATTATTTTTGTGTGCTTGGTAAGAAATCAGCATTAATGGGACAGACTGGTGTTAAAAAATTATTGAACCTTGAGGAGAGAAAAGACTTAAATCAAAATTTCGTCCTGCACATACTCTTACCGAGTACTTTTCCCCGACTATGGAACCATACAGGGTTCGTCCGGAAAATAAGTGTACTGAGCTCAGGAAAAAAAATTTATTACACTTTTACATATCTTAAGCTAATATTCCTCAAAATAGGGCCCTTGTGAGTCGATACACTTGTTCCAGCGGCGTTCCCATTCCTAGAACGCTCCCGCGAATGCATCATCGGGAACCTCTCGAAGACACGTCGTCATGGCCTCTTTGACGGCGTCCAAAGACCCGTATCGCGTTCCTTTCAAACTCCTCTTTATCTTCGGGAACAGAAAGAAGTCCGGGCTGTAGGGCGGGTGCGGCAGCGTTGCCACGCCGTGCTTGGCCAAGAAGTCCGACACGACAAGCGCGGTGTGATGCGGCTGCATCACGGCGCATTGTCGTGATGCAGCCGCCAGATGTTTTTGATCGCTGGCCGGACGCGGGCGACTCGTTTTCGAAGCCTTTCTAGCACTTGGACGTAAAATGAAGCATTTACAGTTTGTCTTTCAGGTACAAATTCATAGTGGACTACTCTCCTTTTGTCAAAAAAGACAAAGAGCTTATTACGCTTATTTTCCGGACGAACCCTGTATGGCTTGAGGATGTGAAGAGCAAATGGATTTTTCTAAATA
The DNA here is from genome assembly GCA_037158775.1 of Hetaerina titia. Taxonomy (NCBI): domain Eukaryota; kingdom Metazoa; phylum Arthropoda; class Insecta; order Odonata; family Calopterygidae; genus Hetaerina; species Hetaerina titia. Next base: position 88,368,290 of record CM073769.1, on the reverse strand, counting down.
GCCAGTAAAGTGCGACGTGTAATAAATCCGATCAAAAGCCAATGTTCTGTCTCTTGCTTCTGCTTTTTTAATTCCCTTCCTTACAATTTACCACTGCGTCAAAGCATTTAACACACGAAAAACTTACAAAATAACAGTCAAACACAGCCACGTTGACAATTTTTACGTAGTATTAGCGTCATAGATGAAATAAGGCTTCAAGTTTCTCCTAACTGCAATCGATTTCTTCCAGCCGCATCTGAAGGGTCCATTTTTGTTTTGTTGTAAATTGTCCAAAAAACCCTCCGAAATCATGTGTACTGAACACTTTTATGCAATTTTCGCTGCCATTCTTTTAATTTTTTTTTACTTTACAAAATGAAAATCGGTTGTACAGACACCCTCATAATTTAACCTCGATAATTCAGAAAAAGGCGTCATGTTCCAAGAAAAGGTCGGTTTTGTAGAATAGCTGTTTCAGTGAGGCTATCAATGTCCCCTTGCAATTATCCTAAACAAAAAACAATTATCCATAGTGTAGCCCAATCATTCTCGGATACCGAATTTAAAGACCCTTTTTCATTACTACAGGCCGTGCATCGGGCCGTTGGGCCCGAATAGGTAATGCGAGGGGTATCATGGCTCCTTAAGGACCCATCGAAGGAGGAAAACTCACTAGTGGGCGTGCCTGCGAGTGAGAGAGAGAGAGAGAGTTCAGGGAAGGAGAGGAAAGGGCATATGAGACACTGGGGTTATTGGAAAGGGAAATGTACGGGTGAAATGAAGGGGAGGGGTGTAGGGAGAGAGAAGGAGGAGGCAGGAGGTATGGGGAAATTGAAATTGGGGTTTCCGAAGAGGAGAGAGAATGAGTGTGAGCGAGGGAGGGAGGTGGAAGGAGAAAGAGGAGTGACATCAACCGGAAGAATAATGGAATCGGTGGAAAATAGATGGGTTTGGTGTAAATTGAGGACCGTTGAGGAGAGAGAGAGAGAGGAGTGGTCTGAGAAAGGAATGAGGCTGAGCGACGGAGTCAGAATGAGACTGAAGAGGCATGATCGAGGGGAGGGGCGAGAGTGAGAGGGTGGTGTCGAAGGGGGAGAGGAGGAAGATATGGGAGAGAGAAAAAAACATAAGGAGGGGTGTAAGCAGATCCGGTTCGCATGGGGGAGGAACTGATTTGGAATCTGTTTGAGTGAATTTCGTCGTATGGCGTACTCGTGGCGGGTTGGGTAGGAAACTAGGAAGTTTTCCTGAGTATGTACACCCTCAGACGAAGATTTTTCTATCCGTTGTGAGGTCTCTTTTGCTATTCTGTAATAACTTCACCACGCCAGAGTCAAGTGTAATTCTCGAATTATCCTGATATTCATAAGCCGTCGGAATTCATAATCGCTGCAGTAATGATGCATGATCCTCCCCCATCATGAAAGAGGTAAAAGTAACGGTACTTCTAGAACAATTTGCACACCTTATCCCACTGCATTCGATCTTTTTTTTTCATAATATTGCCGTACATGAGAGCTGAACTTAGCCGACTTATCATGGATGATCCTTTATTTTCTGTCATTTTCAGAATGTATGTTTCTCGGCTCACTTTTTTTAATGGAGAGAAGTATCAAATGATAACCTTAATCTTTGTATATTTTATAACTCGAGGGAAATTACTCTGCATTATTTTTTGCATGTTCATTTATCCAGAGAGGTTAACTGGGCTCGACCATGTATGATTTGTGAGAAGACAAACAAAGCCATCCCACGACTTATTAGCATAAATCCATATTTACTCAATGCGCACCAAGTGTGTGTTGAGTCACTGACAATTGCCGCACCGCACATCAGGATGGCGTGAGAGCCAAAACAAAAACTCATTTGAGCTCATCCCCATACAACCGGCAGTCCTGATGGAGGATGACTTACAGCCAAGAGAGAGCATTTGGCGAAAATTATTTCAACATTAGGTCGTAACAGTTTCAATGCAAAAGACGGCAATAGGATTCCAAAGTTTTCATCCCCGATATTACAGAAAATGTAAGACTGAAAATTTCCAAAAAAGGCCATATTCCGCCTCTTCTCCAACACTAGTTTTTTCTCTGTAATGAAGTTATAATTTTAAAATCTCCAAAAGGTGAATCTATTTGTTATCTCGCGATTACCACAAAGTGAATTGATCGCGTCACGTCACAAGACCAAGCACTCTGAATACCTATTCTATTGAAGCAAGCTTTGCACTCTTCCATCATTCATTTTACTCGACCATGTGTTTGTGTTGGTTGGGAATTTCAACGCTTTGACCTCATTGCCAACGGTTCACCCTTTACAATGAGAGTCAAGATTCAACTATTGAATTATTTTAAAGCGCTGCAACCGTGGTTGGGTAAAAAATAAGTCTGTGTGGAAAGGTAAAAAGATAATTAAACATTACTGTAATGAGCGCTTGCAACAGATGTAATACTCAATGGAGACATTATTTATGAATATACAAAGTTCACGGGCTTGAGTCCGTGCGCTTGGTCAAGTACGTAGTATCGCACCTGCGGTATCAGCCGCATTCATGCCTTTTGGTTGTAACGAGCATTCTCAAGGACAGCTCCTTTGTCAATTCATCTTTGATGTTGCCATTAATCACATGGCCTTGTTCAGAAATCCTCACGGATCGCATTAGGACCGCTCCTTAACTACCAGAGAGGAGAACTTTGGCGCAGGAAATCCCGGCGACAGGAGGACGAGAGAAGGTGTAAAAACGGTCGCGACATTTGTTGACGAACTCGGGGAGGGGTCGGGGAATGGAACCAAATGGATATGAGCGGAAAGTGGGAGAGTAAGAGTTCGCCTTTTCATCCTCGTGGAATGCCCATAGTGTGAGGGCAGTATAAAGAGAAGGATACGAGGATCGGGATGAAAAAATAGCGGGAAAGATGGCCGAATGAAGATAGGGAGGATGGGTGGGTAAGAGATGACGGGAACGTGAAATTCAAGAGAGTGGCTTTGGATGATCTTCGTGAGGATATCGGAAGGTATATATGATTGGGGAATGGATCTCTCTCTCTCGCTCTCTCTCTTGCACTCGCTCTCCGTGGGGGTGGGGGCTCGAGGGAGGAGGATGGCGAGGGGATGGAAGAGATAAAGGAAGGTTTTTCTGGGAGGAGGAGTAGAGGATAGGAAGAAGAGTTAAATAAATTGAGGAGGGAAATGAATATAAAAAGGAATGGCAAGGGAGAGCGGGGGCGGGCGATATATTGAAGAAGGGAGGGCGAGAAAGTGGGGACTGAAGGGGGCGCGGGGCGTTTGGGATATCTCAGCGGGGTGGGAGACAGGAGATGGAGGATTGCGAGTCGGGGATGAGGGGGGTGCGAGCAGGGATTCTGGCTGAGAAGTGGGTGGGGTAGGTCGGAGGGAAGGGAAGAACGCGAGCAAGGGGAGATGGTCCGTAATGGGTCTTTTCAATGTGTTCCCGATCGGAGAGACTTATGGAAGTTTTTTCCCCACGTGTTTATTCATTTATTTTTTTTTCATCATCATCCTCTTCCCCCCCCTTCAAAATTTTCCGAATACATATATATTCTCAACGTTATGAAAAAAAACCAGAGGATAAGTAGGAGAGAAGGATGAGGAGAGGATCATCGGCGGAAAATTACTCCAACTTCTCTAGTTTACCTCCAGGATAAATAAATATGTGAAGGAATATGTATTTTACATATGTATGCGTATATACGAGGGTATTTATATATATATATATATATATATATATATATATTATTTCTATATATCGTTCATTTCCTAATATCATCTCTCATTCTTCCGTTCGCCCTTTTCGCGGGGGCGGAGTGAAAGGAAGGAATCCATTGATGCCATTGATGAAATTTTCCCTCCTTTTTAAATATGTGTATGTGGGCCCTCCAATATTCTATCTCGTTAATTTCTCGTCTTGGGGAATGCACTGCGTCGCTCCTCGGTTCAAATGACTCTAGATACGAATATCGTTTGGCTCGTTCACTATGGACTGATATTTTTTTGCGTAAGTTTTTCTCTCACTCATTTGGGGGAGAGCCAATACTTATCGGTCAGGTGCGCTCCGTGCGGATGGCCATGAGGGTTTTATTATAATGATGCAAACGAATATAGAAATGCAGGAAGCGAGTAATTGAAAGATGTTGATTTATATAAGGCAGGGGATCTTTACCATCCCGGTGGCCGTTAATACAGTTGGCTACTGAAGTGCCTTCAAGTATGATGAAATGTGGGGGAATAAAAGTGCATAATATACACAACTAAGAATAAACCGGAGAACTGACTCTGATGGATGAATGCATTTGGCATGAAAAGGAAATATTTTAAGGATTTATATTCGAAAAGAGTTGGTAAAGAATTCAATGCTTTTCCACTCGTGGAGACTAGAGAGATTTCCTGTTTTGAAATTAGTGGGCGAGAGGGCTATCAAAGGTCTGTATATTTACAAAATATTAGTCGTTTATCTAACTTTAAAATGCACTTTCACGAAGGTTTTCTGCGCAAGTTAAGTAGTCGCGCGGCCGCTGTACTCTAGTTCAGAGATCATGCTTAAAATTATTTGTTTTACTCCACCAATTCCTTGAGTTCCTTCGCCCTGAATTTTACACTTCACTGTAGATTCATCATTCGGGTTTGATTTGGAACGTTTGTCTCGAGTGATGCCATTTTTTAAAATGCTCACAATTTCCAAATACATGGAGCATTTTAACACAGATACAGCACATTTCCAATGAAAACGTTCAGTAAAAATTATATATAGTATCAAAATAATAAAAAAATTTATTAACAACTTTGTCCTCTCATGCAAAATATTATGGAAAGGAGTTCAGGGGCTTTGAAGATAAATCTGAATTTCATTCGTTCAAATGTTCTCAGGGTTTGAGCCTTTACCGAAATATTACTTATTTATCAGATCAGAACGTTTTGAACGGTCTGAAACGCACTTTGTTCCGTTCTTACCCGACTCTAGCCACCATCAACCTGCGATTTCAAAATATCTGTTTCTTTTTCCCGCGTCGTCACTTCACACGATTGTAAACTTGTTCACCGACCAAGGAAACCTGATGGGACCGAAGAAGGGTCTGTGGGTGGTCGTCGGGGGTCGGTGGTATTTGATCGGCCCCTTCGTGCCGTACGCACTCCCCGGGTATCGACTGCCTCCCGGCTTGCCGTGCGAGTTCGGCCTGGAAGGGAAGCGATCACCCTTGGGTGGATTCGAATCGTGGTGTCCACTCGCGTGGTGCCCATGCGTCGAGGGACCGGAAAGGCCACCGCCCGAGGGCGCGGGTCGATGATGGCTGTCGTGAGAGGAATGAGAGTCGTGCCCGTGGCCGCTGGCGGGAAGTCCAACGTTGTGGTAAACACCACTGGTTCCGGAATTGTGACCGCCGAGAGAACTGGCATGATTTCCGCTACCGTGATCGCTTCCGAGGTGACCGTATGTTGAGGCCGAGTAGTGATGGCCATTACCTGGATACGGGCGGTGATGATTACCGGAATTGTGCGACCCGGCACCATGTGCATGGCTACCGATGTTTATTTGACCATGATGAGGGGCATGTTGGTGGTCATGCCCTTTGTCGCCGCCGCTATAATGGGAGTTGTGGCTTGAATAATGAGGCTTAGACGTGTCATGGGGGATCTCCTCCTTGATCGGCGTTGGTTTCAAAGGTCCCGAAGGTTTCATCAGAGATTGCAGAAACGCGGCCACTGGCAAGGAAAGATAGAAGCGTTATCATTGCATCGGGTAAACATTACTGCAGAAGGACAATTGTCTATGCATAGAAAATATTCCTCCTTAAAAATAAAATCTCACTATTGCAAAAAAGGCAATATTTTTCATATCCATAGATAGTGTTGAATTTATATAATGTTATTTCAGGAAAAGCAATTCACATTCTCATGTCAACTAACATTTATTTTCGCTTTCCTTGACATAATGTTTCCAATTCTTAAAGAATTATTATGACTTAGATACTTCTAAAAATATTTTCTGAGGCTTGAGCGGTGAATTAATTTAATGGGGTATAATTATTTTTTATAACGACTTGAGAGAGCATATGTAGACTGTGGAAATTATGAAGATTATAATTTTCTCTGATTCAAACTTAAGTAGGAATCAGGTTGAATTTTCAGCTTGGTAAACCAAGGGAACAAATATTTCATTGCTTGGTTGTTCAGGGGAAAGTGTGTACTATAAAATTTAAAACGGCAAACGCTTGGAATTTACCTCCATGGCTCCCAGATGGTTTATGGTGCGATTCGCCATGCGACGAGTGGTGTGGGGATACATGATGATCGTTATTGTTAGGAGTGAAGAGGGAAGTATGGCTGCCATGGTCTGCCGTGGTATGATGGCCTTGGCTTTCGTGATGATTGTCGCCGCCATGGTGCTTGTTACCGTCGTGATGTTGTTCAGGCTTGGTCATTTGGTGAGGAATTCGATGACCTCCCTATATTTGATTGGTTAAAGAAATAGTTGATACATTTATTACAATGAATCACCTACATCTCTAATTATTATTATTTGTATTATACAGGTTAAAATAGGTTTCCAATCGACAACTACTGAACAACGATAAATATCTTTGCATCTTTTAGGAAAATATAACCTGGCATCCGACACAGATTAGCCCTACTTCAATTCTACATTCTTCCTTCCTCCGTTCATACCGTCCAGCATTCTTATCTTACTCTCTTCCTTGCTTGTCTAACGTCTCTTCTATCACAATCTCCAACACCCTAATTGTCAATAAAATCCTCTGCATACATCTTCCCTACCTCCTTTGGATTTTTCCCAACAAACCCATCTCCTTCCCCATCACATCTTTCATTCACCATCGTTTGTTTACTTTATATCTATTTACCCCTTTCCATCACTTTATCTCTCTTCATTTCATTCTCCACCAACACATTTGAAAACCCTCGAATGTTCATGTTTTATATTGTACCACCAAAAAACTAGACAAAACACCATGGTTTTGTAAAATTTCAATCCACTTCAGCTTCTGATATTTTGCACCTAAGAAAAATATCCAAAAAATATTCTTTGAGCTTTTGATGAATAAAAGTTATTCTATAAGAAAAAACTCATTGACTAACATCAACTTTTTTTAGCTGTCTAAATTCTGGATAGCCATTATTTTCATTTCGCATTCCTGTTCTTGAGCCTGAGAAGTACTCGTATTCCTTTTCATATACCTAAACGATCTTTTTATGGCCTTTCTGCCAAGTAAGATATTGATGCTTACCTTCAAAGTTAGCTAACGATATGATAAATCAAGACGATCTACCCTTGATAGCAACATATTCATCACTTATCAAACATTTAGTTAACATTCGTTTTTTACTTATCTCTCGGATTATATGTGAAATATTTTGAAGTACCTTCCGCTAGTTTCTCTAAGTCATTTTCCTTAATAAAAAGGTCTAAATTTCCTCATCGATTAGCGTTTTCACCTAAATTCAACGTAAAAAGGCACTATATTATTGGCTGCCTTTCTGAATGGAGTCTATTAGAATGTTAATTTTTGATGGGGGGATTTTGACATTAAATTTATATGAATTACACCAGTTAAAATATAATATCAAAGTGTAATAAATTGCGATCTTACAACCATTTGAAATTCGCACATCCAGTGTATGGGGTCCGTTCCTTACCATGTGAAACCATTTGGTCTTCCATCAAATTCCATTAACCAGAAAATTGCACCACTTAGATAGTTTGCGTTGTCTAAAGGTTTCACCCGGTAACCCAGGTTTTTGTATTTATCTCATTATATTAATTTTCTAAGTTTTAACAGGAAGTATCTCCTTGGTATATTCATGGATATTTATAAGTTTATCAATAGAAATAAATTTTGCTTGAATACGGAGTTCTACTCAACCATGGCACAAATAGCAAAGAGATCGTTTTAAGTGACAGATTGAAGTTTCATCGACACTGAAGAAAAAATAGTTTTCTGTTTTTAAAATTTCCTTATTTATTAAGTTTTCTTTGTAGCACCTTATGAACACACTACTTTTATGCAAAAAAGGTATGAGGCACACTATTCCGACTGATCAAGATAAAAAATTATTAATGGCTATAGGTGCCAAAAGACGTTCTTGTAATTGATAATTTAGGTAGGCCTTCATGTAAATATCTAGTGGAAAATTGCAATACCTGTGGTTTTAATATGTTACGCTTCCACCACATCACGCCTGAGACCTCATCATTCCTTCATGTAAATGTTCAAATTAATTCGGAATAAACTGTTATTTACTTATAAAATTAAATTTATTACAGAAAATAATCCAAACAAAGGATATTATATGATTTATTTTAAACTAACTGCGTATTGTTTTCCTGAATGAGGAAGAATTAATTAATTACAAGAAAAGGTTGAAAATTTACCACGCATATAAACTAAAATATACATATATACGACATCGTGCATACTCACGTTTAAAGATGAGTGTGGTTTGGGCGAATCATGGTCATCGTGCCATCCGTGAAATATCGACGCTATCATTCCCATTGGTTTCTTCACGGCCGAGGAGGATCCCATGCTGTGGAATGAATCTTTGTCATGCTCTGTGGGGAAATGTGCGGTGGAAGGAAAGGTGATTGGCGCCGTACTTGAGGAATAGCCATCTTTTGGAAATGGCATGCACCATCCGAATCTATTGCACATCCCCAGCCGAAAAGCTTGGCTCATGTGCGTGAGGACGTCCGTCAGTGACGGTCTGTGAGGATGCTCGTTTGGGTGGTGCTCCGGCCTCGAACCGGAGTCTTTAACACTGGCGCTGTTCGTTGCAGTGGGACCACCGTCCGTCTTGGAGATTGCAACGACTGCTTCAGCTGGGGACTCGGAGTCTTTGGCCATCGGAGCTTTCTCTTCAGTTTCCTTCGATTGGGATGCAACAGGGTCTGTCACGTCTAGCTTGGCATCGCTAGCAGATATAAATGCAGGAGTGGCACATGGCATTGCAGCAATAAGGATGACCACGCTAAGGAAAGCGATTGGCTACAAGGAGTACGAAGAAGATGTCTTACCATGGGTAAGTTGTTGCTAAACAATCAAATACTCGCCACACTATTGTGAACCACTGAATTATCATAAAGGTACATTTTCGATAAATAGAATTGGCAGAAATGTAATTCTGTTGTGCAATAGCTTATTATTTAAGGAATAGCTTATTTATCGTACTTTGATTAATGCTTAGTTAATTCCGAGACTGACCGAGGAAAGAAAGGTACTGTAACTTACCGTCATAATGCTCTATTCCTTGTTCTCTTCCAGCCTTAATTTTCACAAAGTGTTCCCAACTTCCTGAGCAGTGTCTTTAAGTACTATTTATCGTTTCGAAGTAAATTTCTCACACGCGTGGATTGCTGTTTCCCTTAATAACTTTGAAATGGCCTCATTAGGACATAATAGTGGGCAAAATTGGTGAAGGGGTAATTTAAAAGGATCAATGACCATTGATGAGCCTCTTAATTGCTTCTAATATGCATTTCTTTGCTTCTGACTTCCAATGAGATACAGTTTTGTGAGGTCGTTAAATAGCCAACGTTATGGGTGCAGATATAATGAGAGTCAATGGGCTGAAAAATTTAGTGTCTTATTGGCAAGTGACTTACTGACTTTATATGGACTTAACTAAGAAAAACAGATGAAACAGATTTGAAAAACTTGCATTTATTCCTGAAGGCTCATAAAACGTTCATTCTCGTCTCACGGCTTTAAATGAAAGAAAAATATAAAGAAAGTTTATGCACATTCTGAAGATGTGTGTCCATCTATTTCCAGTGGAATTCGCAAAATATTGAATTCTGAAATACAAATGAAATTATGTTTGAATACCATGAATGTCAACGTATATCTTCTTAAAATTGCCGATAAATATTGAAAACACTAAGCTGCCAGCAACATTTACGGTCATCTATTCGAAAATATTTTGCATGCATCCAATCTTTCAGCAAAGGCTTCATTTTATAAAAAATTTAACTTTGTAAAATATACTTGTGGAGATATGTTTTATATAATCTATGTTACTTAATTTCCCTAAATAATTATTTTTCAATAGTAAGTATGTATTATCAAACCAGCCACTTCATTTTTCTAGTAATGTTACCATAAGAACGGACGTTAAAGAAACTATATTTTCCCACTTTCTTCCTTTCCAAAAATGCTGGTAACGCATACATGTTCCTATAAAACTTTACAAAAGCATATATCAAACAAATCGTAAATTTTTACCCATTATTTTTGCAAATATGATTCCATTGCTTGCTAAAACGCATCGCCTTTAGTTAAAATAATTCTGAATTAGGAAGCGCTATTTTCAGTTGATTAAACTCATTCAATATTTATTGATAATTGTGATGAAAAACTGAAAGAAAAATAGTCAATGTTTGTATGTAAGCCACCTATACTTTTCTGATTATTTTAGCCGGGTCCAGGAAATAATTTCTCTTCTTACACAGCATTTCTCTTTTATTATTTCCCAATGTGTGTGCATGTGTGAAGATACGTGTTCTTTTATGATTGCATCATGCAAAAAATACGTCCATGTTATGAATTTTCGTATGCTGGAACACGATATTACACTACTTTTCTTCTCAATATTGTATTCCATTTCTACACGATTTGACATTACACCTCTTCTCAAAGAGGGACCCTTTACATTGATACCAGAAAAATAAACTTAAATGGGTATACGCAGGAACATGTATGCATTATTTTAATTTAACACACCAGATGTATAAATGAATAGCAATTTCCTATGGATGATTGTCATTTTAGTTAATCCTATAAACTTCGAACGAACGCTAGGTGAAGTAACGCTTTTAATGAAATTTTCGTAGATTTGAAAATAGCTCTTCTTAGAAGAAAATGAAGTTCAAGCTTGAGAAAAATCTTGATTTTGTCATTTTATTAATATTTGATATCATATTGAAGATGCACAAACCTGCAGTGGGGTTCATTTTTCATAACGTTTTAGTCACCTGTGTTCATAATTGATTTCGGTTGATGTATTTACTGTGAACGTTTCTACCTAAGTAAGATTTTAACTTCCGAAAGAATTTTATGTAAAGATATTTGCTTCTCGAGTTTCCTCTAAAGAATACTTAACCAGTTTCTTAGAATCCGATAGCCTTTAGAGATTCTTTAAGATGCAAAACTAGATTTAGGGTATAGTCTTTCCAAAAGAGTGAAAGGCGTCAGGTTCTCAAACATTAAAAATCTCATTCGGCGAACTTGATCACTTTTTTTTTGAAGTATTAATCAGGAAACACAAAGCGGGATCTTTATTACGGATATAAATTTCTCCTTTTTCCGGGAATCCATCTCAACCCTACGGCGTGGGCAAGTCATACCATAAATCCGACCTGTGAATCAAGATCCTTCCCTCAGCCCTTCCCAAAAATTCCTCACCTCTTTCATCTCTTCCTTTTCGTCAAAGAGCTCATATGGCAAACAAAAATTCAAACATCCGTTAATGTGCATTTGACGGGGACGAATACCCAGATATTAACTGCCGTCCCTTCTCAAGGAGCTGTGCGCCGAGCGGGGTGCGGAAAAACATCCCCGGGCGAGGCTCTTCAGTAATTCGTCGCGGAGAGAGGAAGTCCGCGGTTACCGCTGATTACATCTCACGCAGCCGATACCTTGAGAGGAGAGCACGCCATTGCAAGGCGGTAGAAGAAAGTGGCATGTGCTCGGTCGTTAGTGACCCGAGGGGATCCCGAAATACGCACTAACCGCCGACATTGCGGAGAGAGGCCGCCCGAGGGTCTCCGTGGTCTCCCCCTATATGTCCATTTCTTCCCTCCACCCCCCGTTTAAAGGTTACTGTCCTCTCGTCGTGTACAGGCATCCGTTTGATCCCCCTTTCACCATTAGAATAGTAAAGGTAGCTCCTCTTGAGTGCGCTTAATGTTTCTTCCGTTGCATCCCGTCGACACTATCACGTTTCTCGCTACGTGATATCAAGTTGGGAAAAAAGAAATTAACTCAATCGTATTTATTGGGTTCGACGCTGGCTGACGCTCATGAGAGAAAATTCATTCCGTTCTCCTCCATACATTGAGAAAAAAGAAAGAGAAGTTTTTTGGATTAATTAATACCTTTTGGTGAAGGATGTTGTTTAAAAAAAGGTAGTTTCATTCAGAAACTCATCATTCCCTCTGAAAAATATTCTTTTATTACAACGGTTAGCACCCAATCCAAGAACGGTGTAAGTAATCAAGATATAGACAACCCGATGACTTTAAGTGCGATTCTTTGCTTTAATAATTCTTTCAAGGAATAGCGAGGAATACTCAAAATATACGAGGGTAAATTTGTAAGGTTCTAGAAATCACCGCCAGATGTCAGCGCTGGCACGAGTTTCCTACGTAGTAATAGGTAATCCTTTATGAGTAACCACTTAACGCGTCAGTGCTCTGGAAAGAGACAATATAACGGAAATTTTCGAACAGTCTTTGACCCTTTTTAAGAGCAACAAACAAGATTTTTTGCCCCATTTTGTGGCCACAGATGGAACTTGGATCCCTTACTATACCCAAAGGTAATATGGTCGCCCTGAAAAGTGATGGCTTCAGCTTTCTGGGATGCCAAAAGGGATCCTGATGATAGATTATCTTCCCACTGGTCAAAAAATTATTGGGAAATACTACGTTAATTTTCTGGACCAACTACAGCAGAGGATAAACGAAAAAAGGCCAGATTTGGCAAGGAAGAAAATTATCTTTCATCAAGACAATGCACGCCCACACACACAAGTGTCGTTGCCATGGCAAAAATACGCGAAGTAAGATACGAATAGTTGCCACACCCGCCTGATTTAACTCCATTAGATTTCCATCTCAAAACTGTCCTCGGTAAACGAAGATTCCCTTCAAATAAAGAACTAACAGCCGAAGTAGACAGGTATTTTGCAGGCCTGAAGGAATCTAATTTTCGAGATGGGATAAAGACATTAGGACATCGCTCGACCAAGTGCATTAATTTACAGGAGTCTCAATTAAAAAATTAAACATTTTCACTGAGTTTAGTCATTTATTTCAATTCCATTTCAAGAAATTTTAAAATTATCCTCGTACAATACGTATAATATAATGTATGAGTTTACTATAAATGACAAAGAGAAGACAAGGTGCCCGGATGTAAATGAAATGATGCTAAATAACAACTTGGTTCCAAGGCAACAACAACAAGTTTGAAATTTTAGCATCAGTTTTCTAGTCAATATTATCTCACTTATTGTTATAAATTTTATTTTTATCTGGAATCTCTAAGGTAAAATTTTCCATTCTCATAGCTTGAAATACGCACACTCTTCTGCCATATGAATAAAAAACAACATTTTATAGAATATTTTTATTTAGATGTATTTTTAATATTGCTTTAATATTACTACAATCTAAAACAGCATTACCTTTCAACATTACCTTCAGCACAAATGTTTTAAACGTTTTCATGTGTGACCAGTTGGGTTTTTGACTTGCACTGCCTTTGAAGAGTATCATCTTTTTCATACTGGAAGGTTTAAGAGAAGTGAGAAACAGAGACCGAGAATATATTTGCATGGCAATTATTTTAGAAGTAATAGCAAAAACGTTTGCGCTATATGTTTACGCTTACAATTTCGTTTTGGAAAGTTTAACAGCTATTATCTCCACCAAGTGCTATTGCATTTAAGAAAAATTATGTCGGGCATTACAATAAATAAATAATTGAATATTTTTCTGATATTTGGTTTAAATCTTAATTTAACTTCTATAGTTCCGAGTAAAATATTCCATTGCACTGCAGGAAAGGAAACATCATTTCTTATGGTCATGTTAGAGCTAGAAAATGGGCAAATATAATCTCACTAGCTTGGTGATGAGGGTCCTTAGTTACTGTTCCGTCAACCTACTTTTGCCCAATAATATATATTAAAGTTATTTCATTTTAAAGTATTGATTGCGATTTTAGGGTACGACGATCAAACAAAAATTGAAGCTTCAAACCAACTGATTGGCCGCTACCGATATAATAAAATTTTCAGCAATTGTTCATGGTTTCTCAACATTTTTTGGGTTTAAATTATAAATATTAACCGTTACTACCGGTTCGTTCCGCATGTTCTCAATTTACTTCTAAAGCAACGTGAGATATAATGTTTTCTTTTCAAAAATGTTTTCAAATTTCAAACTGTACTAGATTCAGATTCATAAGACAATTGCGTTACACCAGCTGGCATAAAGTCTTTCGATTAGACAAACCCAAATTCACGAAAAGCAAATTTTTGGGACAGGATATTTTGAGAAAATATTATGCTATTCCCGTCCAAATACTGTGTCAAGTATTATACTTTAATGAAGTAACATATCCCTTTCTCATTGAATTTCGTCACAATGAGGCTAACTTTCATTTTCCAAGAATTGCGACATCAATTATGGTCACCGCTGATCTTATAAGCCAATGCCATGGTGATGGACCCAAGTAGCAAATAGTAGCGGACCAATAACTTTATTATGTCACCAAAATATTCTTTCGCCTCGTGAATGAAATTCAATTTTACACTTTATGTAATACATTACGCTCTTTTTCTGTCGCTAGTTCTTTTACTAGTGTCTTTCATTACGAATCTTAAACGTTCAAACCACATTTGCATCAGAATCACATTCCCTTCTTGAATTAGGTGGCGGGTTCGTAAATTAGAAACGAAATTTGATCTCAAGACGCATAGAGACACCCGATACTAGCGCGTCATCTTGTCAAACACACCACCTTTCTGCTGGGCCGTCTATTTGCACTGCAAAACTGGGGAAAGAATGAGATCCCACCGGCTTTCTTTTGTCCACAACTCTGGGGAACCCTTCCTGGACTCCCCAACTTTTCGCTCACTTCACTCCGGGTATTGCACTGGAAGGGGAGGCAGGGTCGTCCTAACCCCCTTGCGACCGTCGGCGTCGTAGGGCTTCAGCCTCCTCGGACGGCACTCCGGCAGGGGTTGCGGGCACGGCCCTTCCGGAGGCGGCAGGAGGCAGAAGCGAGGATCCTGTACGCATTCCTCGTCGGCGCCACCACACTCCAGGGTCGAGCAGTTTCGGGCCACATCCGCGTCGGGGCAAGGGGTGGCCGAGTCTGCGGTGGATGACGTCGAAGAACATGAAAAAATTGATTAATGAGATCATTTAGCTCACCCAACTCAACATCCATATCTTGTGTAATCGAAGTGAGTTGCAAGGAACTTTGTTATGAATTTAACATCTACAAATCAATCATTGCATTATAAAAATCTCGTCGAAGCTCTTTTCAATAGAATATCTTTTGGAATATATTGGGGACTCGCAACATTAATGCTACATGAAGTTACATTAAAACTCGGTGGTGATTTGAAATTTATTTTTCACTTCTTTATTTGGTCGTATTGATAAACGTTGTTGTAAATTTTTTATGACTAAATTGCGGAGTTACTAAAGTAATTGGTAGTTTTGATTTTATGATTTTCGCAAGTGGACCAATTTCCCACATTTCAGGTACATTAAAGTGAATTATCATCTAAAAAAAACAGAAATTGAAGTGACTAATATCACTGAGATAAAAATAAGATCTAATGAGCCGTGTCATTTTT